>BLSH010002567.1:637734-667474 GCA_018402905.1 Glandirana rugosa
GGGTGGGTCGACTGAGAGTCCTTCATAGGAGTCTTGTATTTTGTGAATAGGGCTAGAGGAGGATCTGGCAAAGTGGCTGCAGACGACTCTGCAGTTGCAGTAGCTGAGACCAGAAGGTCCAGTGAAGGAGTGTCAAAAGTATAGTGATAACTGGACTGCTAGTGCTCTGGAACAAATGTGTGGGACTAAACCTGTAGTAAGTGTAGCACCCTCTAGTGTGCTAGAATGTTAGTGTAGCTGTTAGTGTAGGAAAATGTTAGCTTGGCTTAGGGCCAAGCCTAGGTCAGGGTTTTAGACTCAGGGCTGGGTGACTCATCCTAGCAGCTTCTCTGGTGCCTCACCCTGTTTTCTGGGCCAGCATGCCAGGGAGATCTCCTGAGAGTCAGCTGGGTGGGTGGGTGGGCAGATATCAGTCTTGAGGGCGGTGGGGAGAAGATAGCCTCAAGGGCTAGTAAAAGGGACTGCTGCAGCCAGTGGGTTGGCAGTGCCTAAAGAAGTAGTGCTGGGATCAGTATCCACAGGAGTAATACTTGCTAGACACTGAAGTTCTGCTACACAACTAAGGGGCCCGGGTGGGGGATCCCAGTTTACTTGTGGCTCCTTAGGGGATGCGCTACATAAACCAGCACATTTAGAAAGTGGCTGAATTCCTGGAGTTCAGCTTTAGCCACCATCTTTAACCCCTTCCTTACTGGGCACTTAAACCCCCCTCCTGCCCAGACCAATTTTTGGCTTTCAGCGCTGTCGCATTTCGAATGACAATTGCGCGGTCGTGCGACGTTGTACCCAAATAAAATTTGCGTCCTTTTTTTTCACAAATAGAGCTTTCTTTTGGTGGTATTTGATCCCCTCTGCGTCATTTCTGATCGCTGCTATAAACAAAAAATGAGCGACAATTTTGCAAAAAAGAACAATATTTTTTACTTTTTGCTAAAGTACAAATCCATTAAAAAAATTATTCATCGGTTTTGGCCGACATATGTTCTTCTACATATTTTTGTTAAAAAAAAAAATCGCAATCGGCGTATATTGATTGGTTTGCGCAAAAGTTATCGCGTCTACAAACTGGGAATTGATCTATGTCGTTTTTATTATTATTTTTTTTTTACTAGTAATGGCGGTGATCTGCGATTTTTAGCGGGACTGCGATATTGGGGCGGACATGTCGGACATTTTTTACACATTTTTGGGACCAATGACATTTATACAGCGATCAGAAATTTAAATGTCACTGGATTACTGTATACATGTCATTGGCAGTGAAGGGGTTAACCTGCAGGGGGCAGTGAAGGGGTTAAATATGTTCCCTGGGTGTGTTCTAACTGTGGGGGGGCAGGGCTGGCCGGGACATAACAGATCTAACTGATCCCAGTGACAGGGATCAGTAGATCTGCTATGTCCCCTGTCAGAACGGGGAACCGCCGTGTTTACAACGGCGGTTCCCCGTTCTGAGGCTCCTAAGAGATCGGCGGGTCTCGGGCGGACATCGAGTCCGCCCGACCCACGGGCACACTCGCGCAGCGTGCGGCACCGCTGCCGCCAGGGGGCGCGCCTGGAGTGTGCGCAGTGGAGGATGTCCATGGACGTCCTCCGGGCATTTCAGGTCCGCGCTGGAGCCATACTTCGGCAATAGCGCGGACCTGGAGTGGTTAAAGAAATAGGCAAGCCAATGAAAAATGAAAATAAATTAAACACCACCTAAACAGATGTCTAAAGCTGGTCATAGACAGATTGAAATTCAGCTGGTTCGACCAATCAGCGTGTGGCCCTCCTTTTGAACGGACAAGTTGAAAAACTTTTCTCAGCTGGTGTATTATGACAGCGCCAGGTCCTGCTGTCAAAATACAATGTTCTGGAGGGGGGGGGGGGGGGATCCTGAATTCACTCATTTGAGGGCTTCAGGGGGAATTCACCTCAGAAACAGGTTCTTCACTTAATACATGCTGGTTCATGATGTCATCCCGATGGGCGGGACCCTCTGGCCAGAATCCTCCTCTGCATGGTTGAGCGTCTCTCACCACAGCAATGTGGTTTCTGCAACCTGGCTAGGCTCCTTTGTGATCGACTAGACTTACAGTATCTCACAAAAGTGAGTACACCCCTCACATTTTTGTAAATATTTTATTATATCTTTTCATGTGACAACACTGAAGAAATTACACTTTGCTACAATGGAAAGTAGTGAGTGTACAGCTTTGTATGACGGTGTAGATTTGCTGTCCCCTCAAAATAATTCAATACACAGCCATCAATGTCTAAAACACTGACAACAAATGTGAGTACACCCCCAAGTGTAAATGTCCAAATTGGGCCCAATTAGCCATTTTCTCTCCCCAGTGTCATGTGACACGTTAATGTTACAAGGTCTCAGGTGTGAATGCGGAGAAGGTGTGTTAAATTTGGAGTTATCGCTCTCACTCTCTCATACTGGTCACTGGAAGTTCAGCATGGCACCTCATGGGAACTCTCTAAGGATCTGAAAAAAAGAATTGTTGCTCTACATAAAGATGGCCTAAGCTATAAGAAGATTGCCAAGACCCTGAAACTGAGCTGCAGCACGGTGGCCAAGACCATACAGTGGTTTAAGAGGACAGGTTTCACTCAGAACAGGCCTCGCCATGGTCAACCAAAGAGGTTGAGAGCATGTGCTCAGCATCATATCCAGAGGCTGTCTTTGGGAAATAGACGTATGAGTGCTGCCAGCATTGCTGCAGAGGTTGAAAAGGGTGGGGGGTCAGCTTGTCAGTGCTCAGACCATGCGCCACACACTGCATCAAATTGTCTGCATGGCTGTCATCCCAGAAGGAAGCCTCCTCTAAAGATGATCCACAAGAAAGCCTGCAAACAGTTTGCTGAAGACAAGCAGACTAAGGGTATGGATTACTGGAACCATGCCCTGTGGTCTGATGAGACCAAGATAAACTTATTTGGTTCAGATGGTGTCAAGCGTGTGTGGCGGCAACCAGTTGAATAGTACAAAGACAAGTGTGTCTTGCCTACGGTCAAGCATGGTGGTGGGAGTGTCATGGTCTGTGGCTGCATGAGTTCTTCTGGCCCTGGGGAGCTACAGTTCATTTAGGGAACCATGAATGCCAACATGTACTGTGACATACTAAAGCAGAGCATGATCCCCCTCACTTCCGAGACTGGGCCGCAGGGCAGTATTCCAACATGGTAACAACTCCAAACACACTGCCAAGACGACCACTGCCTTGCTAACGATGCTGAGGGTAAAGGTGATGGACTGGCAAAGCATGTCTCCAGACCTACACCCTATTAAGCATCTGTGGGGCATCCTCAAATGAAAGGTGGAGGAGCACAAGGTCTCTAACATCCACCAGCTCCGTGAGGGTTAAGGCAGGGCTGGAAAATAATGGTGGCCACACAAAATATTTGACTCTTTTTTGTTGCTAGCGGTTTAGACATTAATGGCTGGGTGTTGAGTTATTTTGAGGGGACAGCAAATTTACACTGTTATACAAGCTGTACACTCACTACTTTACATTGTAGCAAAGTGTAATTTCTTCAGTGTTGTCACATGAAAAGATATAATAAAATATTTACAAAAATGGGAGGGGTGTACTTACTTTTGTGAGATACTGTATGTGCAGACTGAGTGGTTCTGTGACCTTCCTCCTTCTTACATGTTTGTGAGTGCATCTTTACGATAAATGTGCTTATTTTTAACTACTGCACAATGATTCTTTGTGCTGGATTTCTTAGTGTGCTTTTTACATGTTTCTGGCGCCCATCCCCATCATCCAGCAGATTCAAAGTTGGTGCCTCTGTTTGGTTCAATGTTTTCCTTTGGGCACATTTAGGTTTTATTTTTTATCCCAGGTGGTGATTTACAGTATATGATTACTGAGTTTATATAATGTTTAGCAATGTGTGAAGTGAACATGTGTTGAGTTTAAATAGGTCCCCCCCCATCCTTGTGCTCCATCTCTAGGGTGCGAGGGTAGAACCTCCCCTTGCTTTATCCAAAAAAGGAAAGAAAAAGGTCTTGACTTTATTTCTACTTTAAGTGAAGCATGTTATTCATTATCATATGCATTCTCAAAAGCAGGAACCTAGTAATGTGACTGTGACCAACCATGCACTGGTGGTGATTCAATCAGTGTCTTTCAAAATGCATTCACCAGGAAAAGTCACCTGCAATTAATGTTTTTGGAGAATGTAGGATTTGCTACTTTATAAAAATACTCCTAAGTTATTTTCTATTTCTATCAAAAAGATATCATAGATATCATCTTAGTTCAAGGATACTCCATTTCCATTCTAGCTGCTACACAAAATGGCATGGCTAGAAAAAACTGAGGTTTGTAAGTAAGGTAGAAGCTGCCCAGGTGGCAGCTGCACAGGGATTATCTACTGGGACACCAACTCTACTGACTAGTAAGTTCATTTGATTGTTACTAATACTATAGCATATTGAGATGGATGTTGAGATGTACTGTATGTGTAAGTGGAGATCGGTTTGGGCCTATGTCAATGGGCTTTTGTGCTTGTCAGTACTGCTTTTTTTCCTCCATAAATTCAATGGAAATGCAAAGACAGGCTTATAAAGTTTAGGCCAGTAGGTCAGCTGCAGTTCAAATGCACCAGTCAATGATTTCTGAATGATCACCAAAGTATCACAAATGCCAGCTAAATGCACTGGAAAGCAAGCTGCAAGGGGTTTTTGCATGGGGATACAACTACAGACCTGTGCAGTAAGCATTTGATTCATGGTTTTGGTATGGTATCACTGACTTCAGTGGGCAAATTTGACAGGCAGTGCTGTCTGTCAACCTCAACATGCCTAAGAATAGCATTGGAGCCACAGCATGTGTACCAACCTATTTGCCTGTCATGTTAGGTTTTAGACGTGTGGTTGGGGGCAAAAAAAAGCAGATCAACCATCAGTTTTCGCTGTAGCTTTGATGCACGTGTGAAGAAGAACTTAACACGTTAAAAAAGTGCAGAGAAAGCTGGTCTGAGAACTCAGCGGATAATCAACATGTTTATGTTTTCCTCCCACTTTCTCAGTCAGTAGTTATTCATACTGTCTTTTGATAGGAAGAAAAATTGTTTTTGGTTCATGGTCCAAGAAAAAAGATTTATGGGCCAAATGAGCATGAGTGTGAAGATGGTCTTCCATATATAGACCACATTACTTTAGGAAAACACAAGCTGCATACCTAACGACCTACACAGTGGGGAAAGCAGATCAGCATATGTCAACTCAAACCAGACTAACCTATGCAAATTATCTATGTATTCAAATAATAGATGGGCAGCTAATACCCAACCTCAAAATTAAAGATTATTGAACCTGCGCAAGGGGAGATAACTGAGTGTGGAGCTGCCCATATCACAGACTGAAACGTAGTGAAGAATTATGAAGCAACCAAAATTAAACCGCGCTACCACATAATTATCTATTAAAAATTAATAAAGTGCTAAATTTGATATGTATGTAAAGTGCAGGAAGTGTCACTAATAAGTGTATAATTCAATAGCGTATTCCAATCTAAATAATATCTTACAACAGAGGTAAAAATGGTGCAAAACATGCAAACATGTTGCCGCTCCTCTCTGCCCCTGCTGGAGAATACTGGTACATAAAACAACTGACAGTGACGAGCGCTTTTGATTTCTGTAATGGGAATCATTTATGTCTGGTGAGTAGGGTGCGCCACTGGATACCTGGTGAAGGAATTTGTCCTATTGGAACCGTTTACATCAAAGTGATGCAGCAGAATTAACATTTGGACTTATTGAACTTACGCCATTTATATTTTTTTCTGTTTCAACACTCAAGTCATAACGACTGAATGATAATGCACTTTGGACTCATATTTGCATGTTTTCCACCATTTTTATCACTATTGTGAGATATTATTTATATTAAAATAGGCTATTGAATTATACACTTATTTGTGACACTTCCTGCACTTTATGTACATATGAAATTTAGCATTTTATTAATTTTTAATATATAATTATGTGGTAGCGCAGTTTAATTTGGTTGTTTCACAATATCCAACCTCACTCTCCACCATTCTCACATCTAATGCTACCGATGCTAATGCTATACATCATACCAAGTATGTTGAAAATAGGTTTGAATTAAATAAGAGGATTTTCTAACTGGTAGCATGAATGTAAAGTAGGCCATTTAATGGGTCTATCAGAACCTGCTACCTGTTTGCTACTGCAGAGCAAGACAGCAAAATTCTATTTTGTTACAAAGAGAACAACAGAAGGCCACAGTGCTCAGACCTAAGCAGCACTCAGTCCCTAATATTCCAAAATGCAAAAATACAATGAACTTTTAATGAGTGGAGCTAAAAAAAAATGGTACAACAAATATATATCAAAATACAAAATGTATTTTTGGAATTGACAAAAAAACATGTATACATTTCTACATTAATATTGTCACAATACCAAATGGTTTCACCAAAGTAGCGCACATGCAAAGTATTAGTGTAGTAAAAAATGCATTATTCATTGATGGACCCTGTAAACTCCATGCATTTTGCGGGACAATGCCCACTTCAATAATACATATTGTATTTATATATATATTTGTTGTACCATTTTTTTGAGCTCCTCTCATTAAAAGTCCCATGGGCACGTTGCATTTTTCCATTTTTATAATGGGGGGGGGATACTAAAACTGAAGCAGGCAAAATGTGGTGCGCAGCTGTGCATAAAAACCAATCAGCTTCCAGGTTTTATTGTCAAAGGTTAATTGAACAAGCTGAAGTTAGAAGCTGATTGGCTATCATGCACAGGTGCACCAGATTCTCCACTTTTAGTAAATCTCCCCAATGTATACTGGGAGCTTTCATTCGGTGGCTAATGTATGAAAGTGCTGTCTTCTTGGGATTAATGCAGTACAGAAATGCAGAACAGAATTTTCCACCTAGGGAATCATGTGTTAGTCATTTAGCTCACTCGGTGATGTACTCAGTATTTACACTTAGCTTGAGTGCTTCCTCTATCTTGATTATGTTTGCTTTGGTTTGATATTGTAGAAAACATGTTGTACAAGTTATACCTTACACACTGAACATGGGAATTTGTCCACTAAAATAACCAAGGCTTTATTCTTGCCAATAAGGCCTCATACACACGGACGTTATTTGACGCTGGCGTTTTCTGGCGTTTTTTGCAGCTCTCCATGTTAGTCAATGGCCCCATAAAAACGTCGGCGTTTTTGAGCTGTAGATGACGTCGGCGTTAGTGAGCTGAAACTAGAACCCACAGCCATCGCGTTCTGAGGTTGTAACGTTTTGGCATTTTTTGACGCCGACGCCACAATGTGCCAACAAACGCCAACAAACGCCACCTATTATTATACTGGCGTTTTATGCCGTTTTTTGACGCCGACGTTTTTAGGTTGAAAAATAGCAGAGGGATGATTTTTTTAAAAAAAACGCCTATTGACGCCGACGCTCACTAACGCTCAAAAACGCCGATGCATAACGCCGAAAAACGCCGACTTTTTTTCCTTGACGTCGGGCCTGACGTTTTGTTTATTTTTTTAGAAACGTCCGTGTGTATGAGGCCTAAACAAGCAGCAGGGGCGGGTCCAAAGGATCTTCAATGACAAGTATTTCTCCCCTTTTTACCACGACTTTATTACTGCACTAGAAGAGGCAAATCAGTCAGTTTTCTAACTTTTCCAAATCTTTGTAAAAATACCTTTGTATTTTTATGCCCCAACCTGTTATACACAACTTCTAGTGTATAGATACACCAAATGCTATGAATAGAAAGTACAGATGGCTTGTATTGCAGTTTTTTTATGTGATTTTACATTTTTTCACGCTTACTTTATGTTTGATATTTTATTTAATGTAGATCATTTATATTGGTCACTGAAGATCAGATATTGCATGCATTGTTTACAAGGAGTCAGCTGACTCACAGACTGTCATTGTGAAAAGAAGTAAAGCACAAACTTTGTTTGAGACTGCAAAGCAGGACGTAGAGCCTGAATATGTAATGCGTATATATGGTTGCCCCCATGCACACATGTAATTACAAATTATATGCAGAAAAAGATTTGTAAAACATGAACACGCTTTACATCATGCACACACACATATATATACACACAATGTATAGGTATATCTATATGTGCTATATATATATATATATATATATATATATATATATATATATATATAGTGTGCACGCTTATATACACAATATATGTACAGTATCTCACAAAAGTGAGCACACCCCCCCCACATTTTTGTAAATATTTTATTATAACTTTTCAGGTGACAACACTGAAGAAATTACACTTTGCTACAATGTAAAGTAGTGAGTGTACAGCTTGTATAACAGTGTAAATGTGTTGTCCCCTAAAAATAACTCAACACAAAGCCATTAATGTCTAAATCGCTGGTAACAAAATTAAGTACACCCCTAAGTGAAAATGACCAAATTGGACCCAATTAGCCGTTTTCCCTCCCCGCTGTCATGTGACTCGTTAGTGTTACAAGGTCTCAGGTGTGAATGGGGAGCAGGTGTGTTAAATTTGGTGTTATCACTCTCTCTCTCATAGTGGTCACTGGAAGTTCAACATGGCACCTCGTGGCAAAGACCTCTCTAAAGATCTGAAAAAAAGAATTGTTGCTCTACATAAAGATGGTCTAGTATATAAGAAGATTGCCAAGACCCTAAAACTGAGCTGCAGCACGGTGGCCAAGAGACCATACAGTGGTTTAACAGGACAGGTTCCACTCAGAACAAGCCTCACCATGGTCGATCAAAGGAGTTAAGTGCACATGCTCAGCGTCATATCCAGAGGTTATCTTTGGGAAATAGATGTATGAGTGCTGCCAGCATTGCTGCAGAGGTTGAAGGGGTGGGGCGTCAGCCTGTCGGTGCTCAGACCATAGGCAGCACACTACATCAAACTGGTCTGCATAGCTGTCATCCCAAAAGGAAGCTTCTTCTAAAGATGATGCATTAAAAAGCCCACAAACAGTTTGCTGAAGACAAGCATACTAAGGACATGGATTACTGGAACCATGTCCTGTGGTCTGATGAGACCAAGATGAACTTCTTTGGTTCAGATGGTGTCAAGCGTGTGTGGCGGCAACCAGGTGAGGGGTACAAAGACAAGTGTGTCTTGCCTACAGTCGAGCATGGTGGTGGGAGTGTCATGATCTGGGGCTGCATGAGTGCTGCCGGCACTGGGGGGGGCTACAGTTAATTGAGGGAACCATGAATGCCAACGTACTGTGACATGCTGAAGAAGAGCATGATCCCCTCCCTTTGGAGACTCAGCCACGGGGCAGTATTCCAACATGATAACGACCCCAAACACACCTCCAAGACGACCACTGCATTGCTAAAGAAGCTGAGGGTAAAGGTGATGGACTGACCAAGCATGTCTCCAGACCTAAACCCTATTGAGCATCCTCAAACAGAAGGTGGAGGAGCACAAGGTCTCTAACATCCACCAGCTCCGTGATGTCGTCATGGAGGAGTGGAAGAGGACAGTGGCAACCTGTGAAGCTCTAGTGAACGCCATGCCCAAAGGATTAAGGCAATAATGGTGGCCACACAAAATATTGGCACTTTGGGCCCAATTTGGACATTTTCACTTAGGGATGTACTCACTTTGGTTGCCAGCGGTTTAGACATTAATGGCTGTGTGTTGAGTTATTTTGAGGGGACAGCACATTTTCACTGTTATACAAGCTGTGCACTAAGTGCAAGCTATACACTCACTATTTTACATTGTAGCGAAGTGTAATTTCTTCAGTGTTATCACATGAAAAAATATAATAAAATATTTACAAAAATGTGAGGGGTGTACTCACTTTTGTGAGATTCTGTATGTGTGTTGTGTATATACAGAGCATCTCACAAAAGTGAATACCCCTCACATTTTTGTAAATATTTTACTTTTTTTGAGATCCTCAGAGAGTTCTTTGCCATGAGGTGCCATGTTGAACTTCCAGTGACCAGTATGAGAGAGTGAGAGTGATAACACCAAATTGAACACACCTGCTCCCCATTCACACCTGAGACCTTGTAACACTAAAGAGTCACATGACACCGGGGAGGGAAACTTGGGCCCAATTTGGACATTTTCACTTAGGGGTGTACTCACTTTTGTTGCCAGCGGTTTAGATATTAATGGCTGTGTAGTTAACAATAGTTAACAAATATATTCCGGTTCTGCTCAATGACCCCATTTACGCACAGATCCTCTCTAGAGGTGTTAGATCGGTCTCACGGAGGGCCCTCACAGTGGGGGGTTTGCTTTTCCCATTCCTTTTCTATAGCAAGCGTCCCAAACCATAATGGCTTCAATTTAAGGGTACATTCCGTTGTGGTGTGGTGACAGCAATTGTTCTTGCTGTCCCCATGTCAAAAGAGGGGACGCCCTCCATTCGGTCACCTCCAATAGAGATTTTAGGAGTATATAGGAGTATATAGTTTATAAATTGTAACACCAAATTTGTCATCTATATGATTACTTGTGAGCTGTGCTCCGTCCAATACGTAGGCCGTACCATTTGTAGGATGAGAGACAGACTCCAGGGTCACTTGTATGACATTTCTCTGACCAAATCTACCAATGTATCCAAACATTGGAATATTTGTCACAATAAGGGCGTGAGTGGGCTTCGTGTTCAGGGGTTGGAGAAGGTCATAGTGCCGAAGGGGGAAGGGGGGGGGGAATAGGTTTAGGCTGTCGTGCAAAAGAGGTACATTGGATCTTTAAAATGAACACTAGACATCCCCTCAGACTTAACTTTGAGTGGGTCGTGTCACATTGTCATGAGTGAATGATTGACTATGCTCCATTTGTGCCTCCCTTCTGGCGTCTGTTGTCCGTCGCCCCCCCCCCCCCTTATAGTTTGTATAATTCTTAGATATAACCTCTCCTTTGGTCCGTCAGCTATAAATGGGTTTTGCATATACAATCCAATCCCTGGGGCACCATAGTGAGCAGACATACATTTACGTTTATATTTATATTTAGTCTGTGGACAACTGGGTGATTGTTGCTGTGTCCACGGTAATGTCGGCCTTGCTGATAATGTAATAGTAATTCATCTCTGCCCCAAGTTGAGCTGCCTCAAACCCCATTATGGTAGGTATCACTTTGTATGTGGGATCATTGGTTGATCTCACCCATGTTGCGATATCGGGATTGATCTTAGAGATGCTAAGAGGCATAAATATATATATGTTAGAGTTGAGCGAACACCTGGATGTTCGGGTTCGGTGGGTTCGGCCGAACTTCGCGAAAAAGTTTGGGTTCGGTAAAAGTCCTGCAAAGTGCTAGAGGGCTGCAAAAGGAAGTAAAATGATTTTAGAACAATAATCTGTCCCTTACAGCAACAGCAGGAACCTGACCCTATAGGAGTAGGCGATGATTTTAGAACAATAATCGGTCCCTTACAGCAACAGCAGGAAACTGACCCTATAGGAGTAGGCGATGATTTTAGAACAATAATCTGTCCCTTACAGCAACAGCAGGAACCTGACCCTATAGAACTAGAAGATGATTTTAGAACAATAATCTGTCCCTCTAAGCAGTAGACTCTACCTAGTCCAGTCAGATCATATTGTAATGCAGGATGAGCTGTTATTATATCTGCAATCTGTCCCTCACAGCGCCTGCAGCATCCTCTCCCTATACTAGCCAGAGAGCATGTGACATGCAGCACTAAGTGACTCCAGCTTATAAAGAGGCTGGGTCACATGATGCACTGGCCAATCACAGCCATGCCATTAGTAGGCATGGCTGTGATGGCTTCTAAGGGCAAACCAGTGAAACGCTTCATTGGCTGCCCTGCAGCTATTCAACAGGCGGTATCAAATAACCGAACCCAGCACCCAAACCCAAACTTTTTTTCAAATGTCCGGGTTCAGGTCTGGGTCACGGACACCCCAAAGTTTGGTACGGACCCGAACTTTACAGTTCGGGTTCGCTCAACTCTATGTACCACTTTAATGGTTATATATATATATATATATATATATATATATATATATATATATATATATATATACACATATATATATATATATATATTTTTTTTATTTGTTCTTTTTCAACAGCCTTATCGCATCGGTTTATACACACACATTTGCATACACGGGAACTGGTTATATTGTACCCCTGAGCGTATCGGATGGCGAACCGGCATACATTGTTTTGCCTGTCTGCCGACTGGGCTACCGGGCACCTGGCGCTTTTATTATTCTTTTCCGTGGGACATATTTTTGACTATTAGCTTTTGGTGTGGGCTCTGGGTTTTGGGTACAATATCCTGTCAGTGATCCACACTTTTGTGTTTGCCTATTGCGGGGTTACCCTGGCCCGGCGCCTATGTCTATGCACACATGTCTGCACATACATGTTGCATTCAAGGGTTAAAGATTTCCTAATAGGTTTTTAAGTCCACCAATTAACCTTCTGATTGTTCAAATATTCAATTATTTAATTGTTTAATTAATGAATGTATCATCACAGAGTGTATGTGTATATATATATACTTGGTGTCTGTTATGTAAAGTCAGGCTATGAGTAAGCACCAGCCCAAGGTTAGCTGGGACTTGTGGTTCATTCATGAGCTGTATCTGTACCTTTTGTTTAAATAAAGCACAAGAGATTGGATTCGGAGTGCGGCTGTCCAGCCTTTGTTTTTGTCCAGTGGTTCTCTTGCACAATCAGCCAGCACCCTTGCAGTCGGCATACACAACTGATCCACTTGGAGCATGTTAGTCCTTGAGCAGTGATTTCTTTATCGATTAATGGCTGTGTGTTGAGTTATTTTCAGGGGGTTATACAAGCTGTACACTCACTACTTTACATTGTAGAAAAGTGTCATTTCTTCAGTGTTATCACATGAAAAGATATAATAAAATATTTACAAAAATGAGAGGGGTGTACTAACTATTGGGAGATACTGTACATTGCAATGCGATGTGCAAACTGTTGGTACTATATAAATCATTTTTAATAATAATAAAGATATATATATATATACATACACACAGTATCTCACAAAAGTGAGTACACCCCTCACATTTTTGTAAATATTTTATTACAGCTTTTAATGTGACAACACTGAAGAAATGACACTTTGCTATAATGTAAAGTAGAGAGTGTACAGCTTATATAACAGTGTATATTTGCTGTCCCCTCGAAATAGCTCAACAGCCATTAATGTCTAAACCGCTGGCAACAAAAGTGAGTACACCCCTAAGTGAAAATGTCCAAATTGGGCCCAAAGGGGTTGATTTACTAAGCCTGGAGAGTGCAAAATCTGGTGCAGCTGAGCATGGTAGCCAATCAGCTTCTAACCTCACACCACCATGAGGACATCACAGAGCTGGTTGATGTTAGAGACCTTGCGCTCCTCCACCTTCTGTTTTAGGATGCCCCACAGATGCTCAATAGGGTTTAGGTTTGGAGACATGCTTGGCCAGTCCATCACCTTTACCCTCAGCTTCTTTAGCAAGGCAGTGTTCATCTTGGAGGTGTGTTTGGGATCATTATCATGTTGGAATACTGCCCTGCAGCCCAGTCGCCAAAGGGAGGGGATCGTGCTCTACTTCAGTATGTCACAGTACATGTTGGCATTCATGGTTCCCTCAATGAACTGTAGCTCCCCAGTGCCAGCAGCACTCATGCAGCCCCACACCATGACACTCCCACCACCATGTTTGACTGTAGGCAAGACACACTTGTCTTTGTACTCCTCAACTGGTTGCCGCCACATACGCTTGACACCATCTAAACCCAATAAGTTTATCTTGGTCTCATCAGACCACAGGACATGGTTCCAGTAATCCATGTCCTTAGTCTGTTTGTCTTCGGCAAACTGGTTGCTGGCTTTCCTGTGCATCATCTTTAGAAGAGGCTTCCTTCTGGCAGGACAGCTATGCAGACCAATTTGATGTAGTGTGCGGCGTATTGTCTGAGCACTGACAGGCTGACCCCCCACCCTTTCAACCTCTGCAGCATTGCTGGCAGCACTCATACGTCTCTTTCCCAAAGACAACATCTGGATATGACGTGGAGTATGTTCGCTCAACTCCTTTGGTCGAGGCCTGTTCTGAGTGGAACCTGTCCTGTTAAACTGCTGTATGGTCTTGGCCACTGTGATGCAGCTCAGTTTCAGGGTCGTAGCAATCTTCTTATAGCCTAAGACATCTTTATGTAGTGCAACAATTTGTTTTTTCAGATCATCAGAGAATCCTTTGCCATGAGGTGCCATGTTGAACTTCCAGTGACCAGTATGAGAGAGTGCGGGCGATAACATCAAATCTACCACACCTGCTCCCCATTTACACCCGAGACATTGTAACATGAATGAGTCACATGACACCGGGGAGGGAAAATGGCTACTTGGGCCCAGTTTGGACATTTTCACTTAGGGGTGTACTCACTTTTGTTGCCAGCGGTTTAGACATTAATGGCTGTGTGTTGAGTTATTTTGAGGGGACAGCAAATTTACACTGTTATACAAGCTGGACACTCACAACTTTACATTGTAGCAAAGTGTCATTTCTTCAGTGTTGTCACATGAAAAGATATAATAAAATATTTACAAAAATGTGAGGCGTATACTCACTTTTGTGAGATACTGTATATATAGATACATACACACACACAAAGAACTGTAGCTTACTTGTTAAATAAAGATGGCTGCATGGGTTAATTTCTTAATATTTGTTATACAAGTTCACAATCAGGGAGACTATTTACTTAACTTTCTATATATAAGTTGTATGACTTAATGGAAGATGAGTATAACAAGGAAGAGGCAAAATATAAAAAAAATATTTATTTAAATAAAACAAATATACATGGTGTACAATGAAAATGGTTACATATGAAATGAAGTTGACCAAGGACACACACTCAAATGCTGGATAATACTTTAGAACATTTTAATGAAAGTCAATGAAAAACATGCAGTTTGGGTATGAAAGGGAAGCCAATTATTCCCAAGACCATTACAAAAGGATTGGAAAAAGATGCATGTGACTAAAAAAACAAACCATATGAAAATCCAGATTTTGAAAAATGATGGCTCCAACTCCAAGGACCAGCTGAAGTCTGCAGCCATTTTCAACCAGCTGGCTATACTAATGACTTCAAATGGTATATAAAAGTAATAAAACAAACCTTTGGAATCATAAAAACACCCACTATTAGCAAATTACACATAAATACATATATTTTACGACCTATTCCTTTGCTCTGTAATAAAACCAGGCTTCCCTGGACCATAGGTTGTGTATGACAAAAAATAAAACAACATGGCCAATTTTACATGATACAATCTTGTTACTTCATCAAGTCTTCCTTTGGCGAATTCGATTTTGGCATTGAGTTTGTGAGTTTTCAATTACATGAGTACTATTGTGGTTCAGAGTATGTAAAGAAATGGACATGTATACTTAAAAGAAACCATAATTTAAATGTAGAGAACAGTTGGTGCTTCTCAACATCATTTATACAAATAAATAGTATGACATTATTTACAATCAATTTGTGTATCATTTGGTCATATCCCCAAGAATTTACACAAACTGGTCCATTCCAATGACATAAGAGCGCTTATGTGATTGAAGTTCTTGAACCAGAACTGATTACATTCCGTGCTTAGAATGCATGTGAGCATCTTCGAGTAAAAAAAAAAGTTACCTCTACTAGAATAACACTGTTTTAAATATTACAGAAACACAACCTGATACACATGGGTTTTGGCAATTAAACAAGGTTAACTGCTGGCATACCAGTGTTTGCATATCATTGTGCTTCTGATTGGTGTTTATTACAATCTGCGGTCCTAATTATGCCCTACAAATGCGGGTTGTGCAAATTGTGCTTTAAATATTTTCCTTAGTTGTTTTAGCGCATCAGTGTCCTTAACCTGATCTAGTGCATGAGAAATTTCCCAGATGACACTATTATATTGATTTATCCAGTCTGTGCTTTGTCTCGGACAATATGTGCCATTGTTAATGCTTAAATGCACTCAATTGTTAACTTTGCCGTATGTCCCTTCTGGAGGTCTGTAGTACTTTGGAAATGTCAGCAGTTGTATCATGTTGAAAGCATACTTTCTGCATTTGATATTCTTCAGCACATTCTCTATGCGGCATCCTTCTCTGGGAAGAGGAAAAAAAAAGCACAACTTCATGAGACAGGATGTACAGAAATAGCTTTTATTTATTCATTGCTGTGTTGCAGTCTTTAAGTAAAAATAACAAGAATTCAGCTATACATATTTTCTCAGTTAGTTTTTTTTCACAAATGATGATACATCTTACATGTTAAAATCCAAAGGCCAGACACATATAACAAATGCCTTCAGAATTGCCAGCTTCTGCACCTAAAATCCACACTACCTAGGTTACCTTCCTTACTGTGTGGGTTTATTTAATAAATTACAAAGGGAAATCATGTGCAGTAGCCCATAGCAACCCAACTGTGGTTTTCCCTAGCGTTAAGCAGTCAGAACAATGGGAGCCGAGTTCTGATTGGTTGCTAAGGGCTGCTACATTTGGAGCGATAAAATAATCCATAATGCATACAAATAACCAACTTCATACTTCGCTTTAGTATGTGTGCTAAAATTAACACTGCCAATAGTTGTTTTTACAGGTAACAATAACCTATTTTTTATTCAACAAGGGAAAAAAAGATTAGTTTAACCATTTACAATCTACTGCAGACAACAAGAGGGAGACCCAATCCTAGAGAAACATACTACTGTTGTCAGCAAGTCAAAGATGCAATTTGCATTTGAATGCTGTAAAAAGTAGGTAGTATGCTTCAGGGTTCAGGTAACCAAAGTAATGGCCAGGATTGTCTTTTTGCTACCATAGACCTCAATTGCACTCTCATCAGACTGATATAAGAGGGAAAAAGTTGGGTTGGCTATTCAACAATCAATCTCAACATTCACATATAGACATCAGTATTTAACCCACCATGAATCTGCATGCACATATTGAAGATGACCAGTTAGTCCACTGATCTATTCAGTGTGAGATTCAATGATCCACATATTACCATCCTCTAAATGATACTATATATGTCATCTATTATCATATTGTGGTTTGAAGTTAACATGAATAGTGTCTTTTGCACCACACTGTAAAATGAGTCCCATGGGTTTTTCAATGCATTGTGACTGCTAAAAGTATCCTCTCACTATTGCATTAATAAATATAATCCTATATACCAAACCTCTGTGTCTCTCAAATATAAGGCATTTATTGAATCTGGCCATAAAGATTTATAGATAAAATTTAACCTCTATTTTTATATCTGATCTTTCAATACTAATATGTAGAATTCATCTGAAGCTCTCTAACTAGGTTACTATTATTTTCTTAGAAAAAGTTATTTTACAAAGAGTAGTGCATATTGACATAGAGTACAAAAATTGTTTGCACTTTTCTAGATCAATGTTTTCAAGGGAAAGAGAAAGACGAGTAGGACTAAGGAGATAAAAAAAGTGCCAGCAAACTAAAACAGAGTGATACGAACATGTTAAACTGGTCACAAAAAAGAACAGAGCTTTGTCAACAGGACTCCCAAGTTATTACTACATACTCGATCCAGTACACAGCTATCATTATTAGTATGGTAGATGAGACATACTGGCAACATAAGTTGAAGCTAAAAGAACACGCCTAGCCCTTAAAATATCCTCAAAAGCATGTTGCCTAAACCACTGGAGGAAGCCGCTTTAGGTTTTGATACAATATTCATTAGTCTGCAGTATACAGAAGAATCAATCATTTTGAACCTGTGGTGTGTGAAATGTGTCCATGCTATATGTTTCTCCCTATACTGCATAGTTCTGTTACATCTTAGCTGAAAACAGGTGAAAGTAAAACCATCATAACTATTTCTATTATGTGATTGTCAGAATTTATAGTTTACATGCGACTCATATTCCAGTCCTAAGGGATTACTATGCAAGTCCATCTTTTTCAACATGGAGGTGATGAAAGGTCTACTTGCACTTGTTTTAAAGAGAAGTTGCTATAAAAATCATCAGCTGTATGCATGAACCCTTTTAAATAGTTGTCTTTGTGTGCAGAATTTACCTAGCGCATGGTGTAAAGCTCTACTTGGCTGTATGATATGGCTAGTAGTGGTAGGTTCAGATTTTACAGTTTTCTTGGTATATAATGCCATGACATATAATGACAGAATAATAAGGAGGTCCCAATTCCTTTTCTGCCATCTCATCATCATGTATTTAGCTAAACAGCTGACTACGGTCAGTGTGCTGACATGACAGGAATAATTAAAAAAAGCTCTTATAAGCAACATATCTGCAACAGAGGAGTGTATTTTTATAGCAAAAAACAATTAAAATAGTACAGTCCTCCCTATGGCACATTAACACTGTTAATGATATAGACAGACACATTGTGCAACCTGATGGCTTCACTAGTCAATGGTGGGAAGTAGGTAGCACAATTAATTTGTTTTTGGAATGCCAGAAATCTCACCTCAAATGTAATAGCATAGCGCCTTTCCGATATACTGTATATACGTTTTTATATTTGACCTCTAAGACTTTTACACATAGGGGGCTTTGTTACATGAGTTCAACCACTGTACAGTACTTTGACAGCCCAAAGATTCTACAATGTTATTGTCAAGTACAAGGCTCCAATGAGCTCAAGTTTTTTGATCCAAAATACCTGATAAAAAGTAAAACGCTTTAATAGAAAAGAAACAAAAACAAATGTCAATGTGGAATTATGGTTTAGCCAACATTATTGGTAATGGAGATCCTAGATATCAGCAAGTAATCCCACTACATGCCCCAAATGTACAGATCCTGTAAGTTGTGAACAATGTCCAATTCCACCAGTTGGAAAGCAAGTTGAGCTGGCTTTGGCTAGAATTCTGGAGTTGTGGCTATAATCCAAGCCACAATTGCACTGTATACAATAATGCTTGGTGTTCTTAAATTACAGAGAAATATTTAGGCATTTTATTAGTGGTTGGAGAGTTGAATTAGGCTAATACAATTTCCCCAGTGAGTGGTTTGTGGCAAGATGACCATAGTGTACACAGTATATGTTTTAAGCACCGGTCTTCATAGCTTATTTTGTAGGTGTTCTAGTTAAATTAGCCATGTTGGCAATATTAGATTAAAAAAATAAACTTATCTGCAAAGAAGAATATAAATACTTACCTCTCCTGCTGCCTGGCTGCCAAGGATCGAACCCCCAAAGTCTGCTGGGAAACGGACACTTTTATGGGTGTCAATCTCCTTTGTCTTCTACAGCACACAGTAGTGTATGGGGGCCAGCGGGAGGCATTCAAGAGAAAAACTATGGAGAACACAGGACATTCACATTCACTGGAAGTGTCAGTTTCTCAGCAGGTTTCAGGAGACTATTCCTCAACAATGAAGCAACAGCACCTGTGCAGCACAAGGGAGAAGTATTTGCATTCATCTTTGCAGGTAACAACTTTCTTTTCAAACTTACATTGCAAACAGGGTTGCTTTAAGTAAACTCTTTGAACACAGCCCTGTTTTCTTCAATAAAAGAACATTGTGCTGTTGATCTGACAAGGATCATTATATTGACAAAGCTTTCAACTAAGTAGGCAAGAAAATGCAAATAAGTTCTATGATCAAACTGAGGCACCCAAATGTCATATCTACTATCTTTCTCCAGTCTTTTGAAAAGATTTGATTACATTTTCCCAATATACTGCTATAACTCCATAAACACATACATAAAAAATGCATGAAAAATGGATTATAGTTGAAAGGGCACATTATTGAGGTTAGAGTACAAAGAATCATAAATTTATTTTACAAACTAAAGAACATTGTTCTTGTTAAAATGAACAGAAGATTAAGTGCATATTATTGATATTTGGCTAATAGCAATGCAAGACTGAGGATAAGCCACACAACCAACAAGTGTGAGCTGACAAGAAGCAGAGCAACAGGATAGAAGTGGCGGGAGGTTGGCTTGTTATCTGTTACACAGCCTTTTTCTGGATCATCCGACTCATTCAGAATTCCCTGGGCTTGTCCGCTGTTAGACAGGAGAAGTTAGGAACAAACAAAATAGTGTTACAGGAGAGTTAGTACATGGATTTCAAGCAAGCCAAGACAAAAACACAACATGCAAAGGGTAGAGAAGAAAAGCCATGTATTTCCTACAGGGAGCTTCCTATGCAATCTAATTTAACAGAAACTAGAAGCCAGTTAAAAAGTAGAAAACATTTTTAATGAGGAAGGGGTGACACACACAAAGGTATCAATAGTTACCTATATAGCAAAAAAACAAAAAAGGGCAAGCAACATCTTTATGTATTGTGCATCACATGTACTGCTATGAATTGAGGAAATAGCAGCCCCATGACTGCATGAACTAATGGTTTGGTGAAATATTTTTACATTTTCAGAAGAGAAACTAAAAAGGCACTTAAAGGGGTTGTAAAGTCTCCTGGTTTTTCATCTTAATGCATTCTATACATTAAGGTGAAAAACCTTTTCAGTGCAACAGCCCCCCCCCAGAGCCCCCCTTTACTTACCTGAGCCCGAACCGATCCAGTGCCGAGGACGATCCTTGTCCCTCTAGCTGCCATTTCCAGTCCTCATTGGATGGACTGATAGCAGCACAACCATTGGCTGCTGCTGCTGTCAATCAAGTCCAGTGACACGGGAGCCGGGGGGCACTGTATGTGTGAATACACGCAACAGCAGGATTCGGGAGTACGCCTGCATGGGTGACCACCAGGGAAAGTGCTTCCCTGATGAGTCACTCAATGTGGAGGAGGAGCTAAGATCACTGCCGAGGGACCCCAGAAAAGGAGGATCGGGGGCCACTCTGTGTAAAACCACTGCACAGAGGAGGTGAGTATAACATGTTTGTTATTTAAAAAAAAAAAAAAAAAACAGGAGTCTTTAGTATCACTTTAACTGCATTCCAGGCAGTGAAAGTGGACCCCCCCCCCCCCAATATGAACAGCAGTACATGTATGTTTTAGGACATTGTGGAGCATTAAAAAGTCTGGTCATTCCATTACCCATATGAATTCAAGTGTAATTTGAATCTGCTTGTATGTTGCTTTCCTAGGATGCTCCCCTAAATCCCCTGAACAACATGCTAGGTAACTTTTTAACAACTTAAGAACCGGATGTATTTCCCCCTTAATGACCAGGCCATTTTTTGCGATACAGCGCTATAAACAAAAAGAGAGTGATCATTTTGAAAAAAAAAAACATTTTTTTACTTTCTGCTAGAATACATATCCCAAAAAAATATACAAAAACAAATGTATTCATCGATTTAAGCCGATATATATTTTACATATTTTTGGTAAAAAAAAAAAAAAAATCACAATAGGCATATATTGATTGGTTTGCACAAAAGTTATCACGTCTACAAACTATGGGATAGATTTAGAGACTCTTTTTTTTAATTGTTTTTACCAGTAATTTGCAATTTTTAGCTGGACTGCGACATTGCGGCGGACAAATCTGACCCCAAATGACAACCAGTGACATTATTACATTGATCAGTGCTATAAAAACGCTATGATCAATGTAAAAATAACACTGGCAGGGAAGGGGTTAACACTAGGGGGGCGATCAAGGGGTTAAGTGTGTTCCCTGAGTGTGTTTTAACTGTAGAGGGGGTGGGCTTACTGGGATATGACAGAGATCGCTGTTCCCGATCACTGGGAACAGAAGATCTCTGCCATGTCATCTGGCAGAACGGGGATCCGCCTAGTTTACATAGGTAGATCCCCATCTTGCCTCTGTACACGGCAATCGTGGGTCGCCAGCAGACATCAAGTCTGCAGGACCTGCAGGCGAGCTCCCGCAGCGTGCGCCCGCTATACCACATGCACGAACCGATGTACCACGCCGGCGGTCCGCGCTATCTGACCACCTTGCGACAGTATTAAACAAAGATTTTCTGTTTTCATTACATACCTATTTTTCTGTACTTCTCTATGTAATGCAGTGAGATTATAAGGCCGGGTTCACATATGTGTGGCCACGGTTCACAGCATGGGGTCCGGTGCATCCCTGGTTTAGGTGTGAATTCGGTCTGAATTTTTGCCTGAATTTCCACTTGAATCGTACCCAAGCATGCACAGGAATGTGGACCGTGGTTCCCCCAGGGCCAGTGTGAACTGGCTCCATTGCAAGCCGGGCACACTCGGCTATCATGCGAACTCAATGCGGGGAAACACGCATCCAATTCGAACATATGTGAACCCAGCCTAACTGGTGATAGGGGCCAGCAGGGAGTTCTACATAGCTTACTGAATACATCACAGGACCCTGTCTTAGTACTCCTCTTAAGAACCGCCAAACCAAGCAAGCAGTTGGCTCTTGGGAGAAGGTATGCAGATATCGAAATGCTTTGATGGATTGGTGTCTGACTGAAGGAGTTGGCATTCCTTGGGCACTGCATTTACATGTAGACTGCCCTAGGTATTGCTCACATGCGATGATGAACCACCTTAGTTGGAAGAATTGAAATCCAATTAATTAAAAGGACAGGCCAGGGACAGTAAAGCAGGAGAGGAAATGGCCTATTAATGCTGTATGTCCTCCAGCCAAGAAATGAGGCGGGTTATCTGACTTGCTGAAGCTTCTGATGGACACTGTGAGAAACACACATTGTGCAGAAAAATCAGAATAAGCAATTCCAGTACACGAGAGACGTCTGTACAGTTGTGCAAAACTGAAGGTAACATTGGATTTCAGTTTTAACTCCAGTAAAAAAAAATACCCTTGCAGTGGGCCTTTATGCATGTTAAGGGTTAAATGCTCATTAGCTATAGGGGATAAAGACTAAGGTGTAATAGTTACCTTACTCCTTGCTCCTCCATTCTGGCTTTTTTGCATAACAATACAGGGCTATTGGCCCTGCACTGTACTTGATGTCATCATCTGTGACAATGGCCTAGAGAAAATTAGATAAGGGGGTATGGGGGATCAGTCACACAAATGGAGGGAGCCTGAGGAATAAGGTGAGTATTGCACCTTATTTATCATCTCTTTGAGGGAATGTGCATTTAAAGTGGTTCTAAAGCCTAAACATTTTTTTACATTCATGCATTCCCTGCATTAAGGTAAGCAATGATTAGGCATCAATTTTGGCCCCTCACCCTCTTTTATACTTACCTGAGCCCTCATTGCACCCAGCGCTGTGCACATCTGCAGCTCTTCTCTCCCCTCTCACCCCTTACTGGCTTTGCTGGGGTACCAGGAGCCATTGACTCACAGGACTGTCAATCAAAGCCAGTGATGAGGGAGCGGGGGGGTGGACTGAGTCCCGCTGTCTGTCTCAATGCATGCAGCAGCAGGACTCAAGAGGGAGCATGCACGAGTGTCCCCATGGGAAATGGGGGGCACTGGACAGAGAGGAGGAGCCAGAAGCGCTGGTGGGGGACCCAAGAAGAAGAGGTTCGGGGCCGCTCTGTGCAATTCCATTGCAAAGAGCAGGTACAGTAAGTACAGAGATGTTTGTTATTGAAAAAAAAAAACCCTTTACAATCACTTTAATGCTTGTAGTGGGGGTGGGGTGGTGATGCAAGAGTATTTTTTTGTAATTTTATTTTAATTCATGCATCAGCATTTAGAGTCCAGGAAGTGAGTTTAAAAATCATATCTCCAATATTATTGGACAAATACCAGCCAAAGAAAGGTATTCACTTCTTTTAATAATAGGCACTGCCCTGAGTGTTATTCATTTTTTTATACATTTTTATTCTTTCATAAAGTGCTTACATTGTTTTCAGAGATTTAGAGAACATTGTGAACCATTCACATCATTCCTGTTGGATCTTATAATCCCAGGTTGCCACAGCAAATGTACAGTTAAAGAACAAACCTACACAAATGTACTTGTAGGTTAATTGTCCATAACCCTTTTTGGGATTGAGGGAGGAAATTAAATTGAAATAATTTTAATAACTAAGTGCAAACATAATGGTAACCAATTCCATGCAGGTGCTGTAGTGGGAAACTAACCCAGAATCACTGTACTGAAAAGCCAATTGCTAACCACCAAGTATCTGCACCAGCCAACATTTGATGAATGTACAATGCTGGCTGATTGAATAAACTATTAGAAATAACAAAACGTTCTGATCAAATTCAATGCCACAAGGCTGAACAATAAAAAGAGTAGGAAAAGAAAATATCTCTTCAGATGATTGCAAATACAATTAATAATGCATTAAACAATGGGTATTTTTATGTTGATGTCAGGTCTTCCAAAACACGAAATATGTACAAACCCTGAGCTAAAAAAATTTAATTATAAGGGATTTACAATATATACTGTAAGTGTTTTGACTTAGAGATTTTGTGTTAGCTAATCTTTTTCCATTTCGTTCTGACATTATTCATCAAGAAGGCCTCTATTTTCCATGGTTTACCTGCAAAGAAACACTACCAGGAAAGCAAAGAAATGCTGATATGGCAGATTTAGAGCAAGTGTAAATTATAATAAATGGATATCTTCACAGCTTCTGGTTCCTCTCCTAATCCAATTTGCATTTGATAAGGAAATTCTTCTGTTATACCAGGTACTGAAAGCGGTCTTCATATTGCAAGGTTATAAAAAAATAGACTTGGAAAGTATTGTTTTGCAGCACCATGACAATAATGCTTATATTTAGGCTTTAAACTATATGCAATATTTGTGGATTAAGTGTTATATAACAAAGGATGGCCTTATATAGAAAAATAACAGTAATTAACCAATAAGCTTTGCTCAACCTAACCTGCATCCTTAGGTCAACACAAGGTTTATTGTGGCACAATATGCCCAATGTTGGTGTAATTTACTCTAAACGGGATGTACAGAGATCCATAATTCTGTATATTTAAGGGTCTTAGACATTTTTGAATGATTCATTGCTGTTTTCAAAGCTATAACTTTGCTTTACAAGTCACTCACAATAAGGTGCTAAGACAAGGTCACCCAAACAGCAAACACTAGCTATGTGTTGGTGAACAAATCTTCTAAAGGTTTGGAAACACATTTTTATTCTATTCATAATTTTCCCTCGTGGCTGTATGCTAATTTACAAAACATAACCTTTCCGCTGCACAAACCTCTTATTTCTACAAGTAGGGGTACAGGTTAAAGTCCTCCTCTTTCTGAGCTGGATAATTAGCCTCTCTCTTTTTTAAAAGAACCTTGCACTATAATCATATTAAAAACTATCGGTAAATAATATCCCATTTTGGCTTAGTATAATTATATACCTCTAGCCAGTTAATATACAGTAATTCTTGTGTTTCCCATAACAATGCAATACTGAATTGCTGTACTTATGTGTTCACATAGATACCAAAAGCTTACTTATCTATTTAAAGCGGCCATCACAATCTTTATTTATTCTAACTCATATTCATACATACACACACTAGGGCCAATTTAGATCAAAAATCATTTATCTTCTTTTTCCACAAAGTGGTTTTAGTACTACCATGAGAAGTTAGTGACAGGATCATTTTTGAAAGGGGACTTTTTTCTATAATCAAATCCCCGTTTTGCATTGGTGTCAGTGGCAATATGAATTACATTTTCAATGATGGTAGCAAAAGTCCTACTAATACCAATGTTCTTATTTCTTAGTCTTAATATGGAGACTCTTCTGATCTTCAGCCAGTGCTAAGGACTGTTTTATTGGCAGTAGGGGAGGATTGGGAAATTTTAACCTGGGTGGCAAACACAATCAATTGGCTCCAGCGGTCCACCGCTGGCGTCTGTGTCTTCTCTGCATTTTAATTTTTTGGATGGTTTCTCAAATAAATTCTACAGTTTTTCAAGCTATCTGGAGTGCAGTTAAAATATTTTTGCTACACTTACACACCAGATGATCAGATGCATTCAAGGCAGCTAATAACCCCTCAAGTGTCTACTTCAAATCCAACAAAGCAAAATTGCTACCTGATTATATAAATCTATAACTAGCAAAAAAAAAATGAAAACTTGAACATGGATAGGTGAAGAAAACAATACAAAAAAATCCCAGAATGCTCTCCAGCTAGACAGCACAAAACATCTAATAACACTGCTTCCAACATTTAAGATGAAGTGGAATAAAAAAAGTTTTACACTTGGTAGGGAAACAGCTGGAATAACAGCACCATAGGTGTGTGCAGTCTATTGCATTAGGGTGTGCACTCAAAGCTCAAACACACATGCCATTCTTTGCAGCCTCAGCTGAGTGGCTTCCTGTTCATCTGTTCATTTACAAACTGAAGCATAATAAGCACAGTTTACTATTCTTCTGTTATTAATGGACACAGTGAGCAAGTGTTTTCACTGTGTTCATTTAGAAAAGGAAGTATTTACTAGCCCCTTTCCAGCAGCACTGCAGGGGCCGGTGTTCTGTCAAATTAGCGTACTTGGAAGAAACTGCAACCACGTCACTTCCAGTTTTCTTAAACCATAAGCAATTGCAGATTTTGACGAATTGCTGTTTGGACACAACACAGGCAACAAAATACAGTCAGATGCAGGTAGATTTTGCTGTTTTTATAGCACAGCGGCTAACAAGGACAATGTTTTTACCGCATCAGAGGCAGCAATTTTGTTGGTTAGTATCGGAGCAGAGTAACAATCTCCGCTCATAATATTGTGCACCGGTCTGTATTTGGTTGCCGGTGTTGCAATCAAACAGCAATTCATCAAAATCTGGAATTCTATTGAGTTTAACCCTTTCACTGCCAAGTCCGTTCGCTGTACAGACCTAATTTCTCCCTCTGCTATAAGCTCATGGTCACTTAGATGACCATAAACTTATATCAGAATTGTTCAGCAGACTCCCCCCTTCCCCTCCAGCAGCCTGTAGCTGACGGCCGCATTGAGCTCCAGCAATCTGAGGTGCTGTGAGCGTGGGGGGAAGGGGGTGCGGTGCGGGTGAAGCTGGGGCTTGGTATACATGTATATACCAAGCCCACCCCTGTAACACAGTGGATATAGGCAGTGATTGCTCCTATATCCACTGACAGCTAATAGATTGTATCACTCACTGACACAAGTAAACCGCGAGTGATACAATGTATCAGTCTGTCATTTTAGGAATGAATAGAATTCCATTCAATCAACTACAACTAAAGTTCTCCTGAGAAAGGCACTATCTTCTGTCCCTTTCTCTGTCTCAAAAAGAGAGATATGGGGTATGATATCTCACCAAATACACCCACACCCCCCAAAAAGAAAAAGTAAAACAATAAATAGATTCCCCCCTCCCACACTGACCCCTCCACAGCTTCCTCGGCCAACCCGATCCACATCCTGTCCTGATTGGCCGGGAGGAGAAGTCAGAAGACAATAGCGAATATTATGTTGTGGGTGGGTTCGAGGCGCAGTGCTCTGCGCCCCAAGCCCAACTTTTTTCAAGCCAATTAGAGCCTCAGGTTCTAATCATGTGGCGAGACAAAAGTTTGTGTCCAACTAATGGACCACCCACTCCTGGTAAGAGGCCTTTCACATGTACCGTACTCTGTCAAGCAGATCCACCTGCTCAGTGGGGGATCTGTCTGCTGATCCCCACTGAGCAGGCGGATAACAGGTCACTGTCCGCTCCACTGATGCAGAGCAGATACGGAAACAGCCCTGTGTTCTCTATGGGGTGGTTGGATGGAAACCGACCGCCTGTCCATTTCTATCCTATACCATCCGATCCGATCTGTTTTTAGCGGACTGGACTGGATTAGATGCAGGCGGGTGTAAATGGACACATGTCCATTTACATCAGCCTTTCCATAGAGAACAATGGGTGGTCCGATTGAGCCCGCCTGAAAAATGGTCGGTCCGCTTGTGTGAAAGGGGCCTAAGGCCTTGTTCACACAGGGCATACACAGCGCACCTTTATGGGGATGCACAGGTTTTCTGTGCATCTCTGTGCAGGCAGTCCTATTGATGTCATTTGGGATGCAGCAATTGCACGAACAGAGTCGTTTCTCCCAATTTTATATCCATGTAGATCAGCATGCATGTCCCTGAGCTCACACTGTCTGCGTTCGGGGTCATATACCCACACCCACATGTCAGATTGGGAACAGCAGCTATGCCTGTGCAGGCGTTACACCCCAATTGACATAAATGGGACTGCCTGTACAGGGATGCATGGAACACCTGTGCATCCCTGTGCGGGTAAACATGGCCCTCCATGGGCGTACACTTTAGTATGCCACATGTGAGCGATGCTTTAGTAGCAAATTAGCAGGAATTTTGTAAGTTATGTTGTGTTTATGTGCACTATTAATGATTTTAGTGTATTTTTAGTGAAAATAGCGATATGATGAACATTTGCGTAATTATTGTAGGGCCCAAAAAATCTGTAGCACTTTTTTTATTCTACAGGTCATGTGCTTTCAGAAAATGTCAAGTTTGAGGGTTTTTCAAATTCTGAAAGCTGTAAGTGAAAAAAGGTATCCTCCGGATTTTTAGAGTAAATTGTTTTTATTTACAGTTTTACGTACCATCAGTTTTCACCATTTCACAAAAAGGTGCAATTTAAAATGTAGAAATATTTGTTATTTATTAAATCAATATAGTTTTAACTTTTATATTAGGAATTTAGCAGGAATTATGTACATTTTGCCATGTATGAATCAACTATTAATGATTTTCGTGTATTTTTTAGCGAAAATATTGTTTTGATAAACATTTGCGCAAATACCGCAGGGCCTAAGAAATCAGTAGCACCTTCTTTTTATTCTAGAGGGCATATACCTTCAGAAAATATATGGTTTTTGGGGTCTTTCACAAATTCTGAAAGGTGTAAGGGAAAAATGAAAAGATTAAGATTTTTAGAGAAATTTGGATATTTACACTTTTGCGTATGTTTGATTTTCACCATTTTGCAATGTAAAAATTAAGATTTTTTGTTATTTATTAACTCCATACAAGATAAGATTTTATATTCAGTAGGAATTTAGCAGGAATTTGTAAAATAAGCTGTGTTTTTATCTGCTAATATGGGTTTTAGTGTATTTTTTGAGAATATATAGGTTTGATAAACATTTGCTCAAATACCGCGGGATCTACAAATTCAATAGCACCTTCTTTTTATTCTAGAGGTTATATGCTTTCAGAAAATATATGGTTTTGGAGGTTTTTCACAAATTCTGAAAGCTGTAAGGGAAAAATTAAAACCTTCAGATGTTTAGAGAAATTTGGATATTTACACTTTTGCGTCTGTTCAATTTTCACCATTTCGCAAAAAGGCACAATTTAACAGTTACAAATATTTGTTATTTATATTAACCACTTAAGGACCGGAAGGATTTCCAGCTTTAGGACCGGAGCCCTTTTTGCGATTCGGCGCTGCGTCGCTTTAACTGACAATTGCGCGGTCGTGCGACGTTGTACCCAAACGAAATTTGCGTCCTTTTTTTCCCACAAACAGAGCTTTCTCTTGGTGGTATTTGATCCCCTCTGCGTCATTTCTGATCGCCGCTATAAACAAAAGAAGAGCGACAATTTTGCAAAAAAAAACAAATTTCTTACTTTTTGCTAAAATACAAATCCAAAAAAAAAATATAAAAAAACATTTTTTTCACCGTTTTTGGCCGATTTATATTCTTCATCATATTTGCGATAAAAAAAAATCGCAATCGGCGTTTATTGATTGGTTTGCGCAAAAGTGGTCGCGTTTACGGATGATGAGAATTCATTTTTGGGGTTTTTATTTTTTTTTTAT
>BLSH010002567.1:668304-684457 GCA_018402905.1 Glandirana rugosa
TACCTCTGATTCAACGAATCTAACTCTCAGGACGGTCTCCCACACCCCACCGCCACTACCCACACAACCCATGTCAATTTCCCTCCGGGTCCCAACCCCTTTATAGAGGTCTCCGATCCCCTTCCTCTTCTCATTCCCTCCATTATACTGTTATGATAAATGTACTCCCCTATACGAACTCGTAGGATCCCCTAAACAATCGGACACCCGAATCTCAATCTTCCTCCACTACTCACGCCGTTATCCCTCTCCCCTCTTCACTCCCACTATACATTTCTAACACTCCACCCCTTCTCCCCACTTCTTTTCTTGCAGCCTCTCTCCTCAAACTCTCTTTTCTTCACCCCTCTTCCCCACCTCACAATCTTTACATATCACCCTCACTTCTCCCCTCTCCCTATTGCCGCACTCATCACCTCCTTCTAACTCTAAGCCCACAGGCTAACAAATCCCCTAGGATGCTCAAGCATATCCCCTCATGTAAATAGTATTGTCATATTACCTCCCTTACTCTTCTCCTTCCCCTAGCCTCTGGAGATATTTCCCCAACCCTGGGCCTCCCTTTAACTGTACCCAACACACCCATCACCGCCACCCCACACCCTCTGGCAGGACTCTCAATCTAAGCAACTTAGTCTCCATTCCCCTTCTTCCCAAAACCAGCCTCCCCTTCTCCTGTGCCCTCTGGAATGCCCGCTCTGTCTGCAACAAACTCAACGCTGTTCATGACCTCTTTGTCACTAATTCCTACTTGCTGTCACCGAAACCTGGATCCATGAATCCGGCACTCCTTCTCCTGCTATCCTCTCCCATGGTGGCCTTCTCTGGACTCATTCCCCTAGGCCTAATGGATGCAAGGGAGGTGGAGTGGGATTCCTTCTATCCCCACAGAGCATCTTCCAGGTTATTCACTCTCCTCCCTCTCATCATTTGAAGCTCACTGTATACATATATTCTCTCCAACCTCCCTAAGAATTGGTGTAATCTACCGGCCTCCTGGGCCGTTGTCAGCTTTCCTTGATGAGTTTTTTTGCCTGGCTACCCTACTTTCTCTGTTCTGAAATTCCCACAATCCTTCTCGGGGACTTCAACATCCCTGTTAACACAAACACTCCTGCTACTTCTAAACTTCTTAGTCTCCTCATTTGACCTGAAGCAATGGGTACAGGGTTCTACTCACTCTGATGGAAACACCCTTGACCTTGTACTTTCCTACCTATGTGCTCCATGCAACTATTCCAATAATCCTTTTCCTCTCTCCGACCACCACCTTATTCGTTTCTCTCTCTCCCTGTCTTCCACCACCCTTCCCTCCAATCGCCTAACCATCACCCGTAGAAACCTTCGCCTTCTCTCCTCTATTCTGCTACTGACCACCTCTATGAAAAAATCTCTCCCCTGTCCTGCCCCAACAAAGTCACTTCCGTCTACAATAAATCCTGTCCTCCACCCTGGATGAGGATGCTCCCCTCACTAAACACAGAATAAGGCCTCAACCCCTGCAATCCTGGCAAATAGATGACACCAGAAATCTCAAAAAACGCAGCCGTGCTCTTGAGCGTCTGTGGCACAAGACTAAGTCTCCACAGACTTCAACCAATACAAATCTGCCCTCCAAAAATACAATTCTCGCCTCCACAGTTCCAAGCAGACCTATTTTACCACTCTTATTAACACCTTCTCATCCAGTCCCCGTCAACTCTGCTCTACCTTCAACTCTACTTCGTCCTCCACCGCCTCCGTCCTCTAACTCACTCACTGCCCAGGAGATTGTTAATCACTTCAAAACCAAGATTGATGCAATTTGTGATGAAATCTCCACTATACAGGTATCTCCCCAGTTAACACCCCATGTCAACCGTTACAATTGACACTCCCCTTATTCAAACCTGCTACTATAGATGAAGTTGCTAAACTCCTTTCTAACGCCCACCTAACCACCTATTCCCTCTCAAATACTATGGTCACCCTCTGACTCTATCCTACAATCTCTAACTCACATCCTCAATCTTTCCCTCTCTTCTGGCATCTTCCCCAATGCTCTAAAACATGCATTGGTCACCTCTATACTTAAAAAGCCACCCTACCAATCTTAACAACCTATGTCCTATCTCCTTGCTCCCATTTTCCTCACCTCATTAAGAATAACTTTCTTGATCCCCTACAATCTGGATTTCTCCCTCAACACTCCACAGAAACTGCTCTTCTAAAACTCACAAATGACCTACTAACCGCAAAAACCAATGGACACTATTCTGTACTCCTACTTCTGGACCTTTCGGCTGCCTTTGATACATTTGACCACCCCTTCCTCCTCAAAATACTTTACTCCCTCGGTCTCCGTGACTATGCTCTTCAGTGGCTCTCATCCTACCTATCCCAACGCACCTTCAGTGTCACTTACAATTCTACCTCCTCCTCTCCTCTTCCCTTCTCCGTTGGGGTCCCCCAAGGTTCTGTTCTTGGACTTCTCTTATTTTCAATCTACACCTCTTCCCTGGGTCAGCTGATAGCCTCCCACGGCTTTCAATATCATTTCTACGCTGACGACACCCAAATATATCTCTCCACCCCTCAGCTCACTCCATCAGTCTCCTCACGCATCACTAACTTACTAACAGACATATCTGTCTGGATGTCACACCACTTCCTCAAAATCAACTTGTCCAAAACTGAACTCATAATATTTCCTCCACCATGTGCCTCTTGCCCTGACTTCTCTGTCAAGAGCAATGGCACAACCATCCACCCACCCCCACGTGCCAGGGTGCTAGGTGTGATCCTGGACTCCGAACTCTCTTTTTGGTCCCACATCCAATCACTCTTCAAAGCTTGCCGCCTCAACCTACGCAACATCTCTAAACTACTTCTTTTCCTAACCAATGACACTAAAAAGCTCCTAATTCACTCCCTGGTTATCTCTCACCTCAACGGCTTACCTTTAAATAGACTATCCCCCTTCAATCCATCATGAATGCTGCTACCAGACTCATTCACCTTACAAACCACTCAGCGTCTGCTACCCCTCTCTGCCAATCCCTCCACTGTCTGCCACTCGCCCAAAAAATTACATTCAAAATACTAACAGTAAGTTACAAAGCCATCCACAACTGTGCCCCCAACTACATCACTGACCTAGCCTCAAAATACACACCTAATCTTCCTCTTTGTTCCTCCCAAGACCTCCTGCTCTCCAGCTCCCTCATCACCTCCTGCCATATTCGCCTCCAGGACTTCTCCCAAGCCTCTCCCATCCTCTGGAATTCTCTACCCCAATCTGTCAGGCTGTCTCCAAATCTATCCACTTTTAGGCGATCCCTGAAAACTTTTCTCTTCAGAGAAGCCCATCCTGCCTTCACCTAACAACTACACTTTTATTCTCTTCATCAGCTCATACCCCACAGTTATTACCCTCTCGTATCACTTGACCCTCCCTCATAGATTTTTAAGCTCTAACAAGCAGGGCCCTCTGTTTCCTCCTGTATTGAAGTGTATTGTAATTGTACTTTCTGCCATAATATTGTAAAGTGCTGCACAAACTGTCAGCGCTATATAAATCCTATATTATAATAATAATAATAATAATATTTTCCTGTGAATAATTACATTTAATCCTTTTTGGTCTGTATCTATGGTTTATTTCCTATACTCTGTTTGTTTTAATTTAAATGTTCTTTTTAGACATAAATCCTTTTATTGTTTGTAGTTATTCCAATAAAATGAAACATATCTAGTAGTATATTGCTCTCATAAATCATCTCAGTCAGATCTACACTATGTTAACAGGACTATAGAGACCAAAATGAAAAATGATAAGAACTGTCAACATGACTATAGCAAACACATTTGAAACTGTAATTCTTCCTTTGTGTGAGTTTTCAGGACTAAATGCATTATAATACACTACAAGTTTCACCAATATAAATGTTTGCTTTGTTTTTGTTCTATTTTTTCTATCTCTAAAAGATATCCCTGTCTGTCCCCGCTTTCAGGTAGTGAAAGCTTTATTTCCATTTGTGAGGCTATCCTTTTTATTTTCTTTAATTTTATTAGTTGAAGACAGGCTATTTTTTTTTTTTTTTGCGATTAGTAAACTATGTGGCCATAATCCTGTGCCTCTTTTTTCCTTTTCTTTAAATGATAAGAAATATGTTGTGCTGTTCCTTTAAATCATCCGCATTAGTGTCAGATAATTCAAGTCACCATAAATAACTCAAAATGAAAAAATGATAAATATATAAAATAATAAATATATAAAAACATAACAAAAAATAAATGTATAAATAAATAAATGAAAGTCCCACCACCCCATGTAGATAAACTGCTTACCAGAAGGAAAGACCTCTAAGTGATGGAAGTCACCTATTGTGTGAGTTGACTGCTACTCCTATTGCCCCTTAAAGACATCTTTGGCAACAAAATGCATAGGCAGAGCCTAGCGGTGACGTCATCACGCACGCCAGCTTCTTGGAGCAGAGCAGCTGTTACATGCATGTTTCTTTCACTGCTTGCAAGTATGTTTTAACATATCACACTATGGAGTGTTTCTCTGCACTTTCCTACCTACTTTGGTTGGTGTAATCGTCCCTGAGCTGGAGTGTGAGACCGGAATTGTTCATATTTTGATTTGTGGGGATAAGAGTGCTAGTATATCTTCCATCATTCAGAGGTCTTTCCTTCTGGTAAGTAACTTATCTATATGAGGTGGTGGAAGCACTGAAGCACTTGTACGGAAGTACGATTTGAGGTTTAGACTATATGGCCTTTCATTTATTCATGCATTTATTTTTGTCACAATTATCTAGAGCATGTTGTTTTTACGGATGTATTATTTTATATATTAATTTTGCATTATTCATGGTGATTGGAATTAACTGACACTAATGTGGAAGGCTTAAAGGAACAGTGCAACACGTTACTTTACACAATTTTTAGATATGTTGTTTTAGACATCCGTGAGTGCTGCTGTTCACAAGGAGAGATTTCTGAACATACACTAGCACAGGTTTTTGTTGTCATGATAAGAAATAGCTTGTAAATACTGCTGAGCATGTGTAAGGGGACTTCAAAAGAGTTAACCACAAAAAGCCAGATGGGGTGTGGCCATAATATCTGAGTTTTATGTGCGTGGTTTGATATACTACAAGTTAAAGAGGTGCAGGGGGTTAAATGTTATGGTGTTCTGAACAACAGTGATCTCTTGGTTTCACACTCACACAAACGATGCCACAGAGCTAAATGTTATAATATACAGGTAAATGTGACAATATGTGGGCAACACACTTGCAATTATAGTGCACTGGCAACTGTGACAAAATGTAGGTGAACTGCTGGCAATTGTAATATTACTTGTCCAGCAGCAGACTTTCAATACATGGGTAACAAGTGAGCCATTGACAATACCGGCAACAAATGGGCAATTGTTACAAGAGCTAGGCTACAGGGCAATTGTCACACTAGCACAGCAACAAATGGGTACATAAGGCAATACATGGAAAACAAACTAGCAATCATTACTATATTCAGACAACAAACTAGCAATTGTTACAATATGTGCGGGCTATCATACTAAGTTGTAATAATAATAGTATCCTCCAGGAAGCAAAACTGTATCCCCCAAGCAGCATTCATTTATTTCACTTTCAACACTGCAATATTATATTCGCTACAGTATTTTATTCCGGAACCTGAAATATGAATACTGTGTTCTTTAGGCCTCGTACACACTGACATTTTTAACTGCAGCGTTTTTGAGTGTTTTTTGCAGTTCTCCATGTTATTCAATGGCCCCATAAAAACGCTGATGTTTTTGAGCTGTAGATAGCGTCGGCATTAGTGAGCTAAAAGCAGAACCCATGGCCAGCACATTCTGAAGCTGCAGCGTTAGATTGTTTTTGACGCCGAGCCGGCAAAACGCTCACCAACGCTCACTAACGCGAATTAACGCCGCAGTGACGTTAACCGGTATTTTTAGTGCAGGCGTTTTCAGGTTAAAAAATAGCAGAGGAATTTTTTTTAAACAAAACGTCTATTGACGCCGATGCTCACTAACTCACGATATTGTGTTTTTGACGCCTATTTTTGCCTGACGTCGGTCCCGACATTTTGCTATTAGCCCGTGTGTATGAGGCCTAAAGTGACACCTGCATTTCCTGTAAAACACATTGCATCCTACCCTTAAGAATGGGTTCAGCTTCGTTTCAAGGCAAGGCAGCCTAGGATACAGGTGAGGATCTCCATACAGACATGGGGTTTAATATGAAATGAAAATAAATGGGTATTTGCTGACACCACTTCAGTACTATTGTTACTTTTGGGACTTTTTAGGTGAGAATAGGTTCACTTAAAAATCAAATCTGGGGACTTCTAACAAGGTAGCATGACCTGTGACACAAGAAAAAAGCTCAGGGCATTGTTGCAAATGACAGGACTGGATCCAAATAAAGTAATCCATCAGATTGTCTGATATGAGAAACAGAACTATTTCTTATAAATAAGCCCCAGCACACTAAAGTACAGTATTCTAACTGGGAAATATATTGAGTAATACCTATCTGAACAAACTTAGAAATAATGGAAAATAGCAAATGCATTCTATCTAGGCAGACACAGCTGTGCCTCCAGCTTGGAAACCAAGTCCTCTGAGGTTTAAGAGTGGTTTTAGAAATAAAGGGAAAAATCAAGATTTTGGACCACTTTGCTGTTTGGCAGCTAAATCACGATGTGATGTGTAAGTACATCAGCATGCTGCAAGCAATGCTTGTCCCCACTGTTCTCCTCTGTTCAGGTAGCAGAAAGTGCTGATACAGTTTTCTCTGTAATTCATGGCATTTCTTTATAATTATATTGATCTGCATGCCTGCTGAGGATCACAGGACAGATCATTATTTCCCCTACAAGACCTAACAAATGATTTTTTTTGTATATGTGCTTGACTACAGCATTTCGTGACTTGCAAGAGCAAATAACGTAAGCATTCAAATGAAACTGAAAACTTAAATCCCCCTTATTGTCAAGAAACACAGGGAACATTTATTTAAAGGTTGCTGGAAGACAGGCTTTTTTATGAAGAGTCATTAGGCAGCGTTATAACTTTCTTGTATGTCAATAAAGAACTTGGTGTTCTGAAGAAAAGTTAGCTAATTTACGGGAAAAAATAAAAACAAAAATATAAACTAACACTGTGAAAATTGCTAGAGCGTATGCTAAAGACATAATAAAGTAAATGCACAAAACAGAATGACATTGAAGAAAATTCTAAGCAATTTTAGAGTAACCTTAACTATTACTGTGTTTGTAGTGCATTTGCTTTTACACAGCACCTTGTAAGACAAACATGGTTATCAGCAACCTTAGACATGGTTTTTAGCAGATGTGTAGTACATGTATGTTGGAAAACCTACTGCATAGTATATCCACCACAAATATGAAAAGACACAAAGGTTGCCTAGCCTACTCAATACATTATTACCCAGCACTTGTTAACACCGTGCTTTATTTTTCATACTTTGTTTGGGTTCAGTGTGAATTGCTGGCTCCTGCCATAAATGACTTTAGCTATAGAGCTGATGAAATTTTGGGAGTAGTTTTCTAACATTTTCATTGACATTCATTCACATTGTCTATGAGAAAAAACTTGTAATGCGTTTCTGAGCTGCCCACCTAAACAGAATAAAAGTAAGTATGTTACACATAGTGAGTAAACAAAGCAGGTAACAAAATTTGAAAAATTGTAGTTCTGCAATTTCAGATTTTGTTATATGCAACAACTTTGCTATTTCCGCTTACCTACTACTCCCTATTTCTAAGGCTTTAAACTCCAAGAAGAACCATGGTCTCCAGCAGTCGGCTCCTTCTACTGCCATATACAGTAGACATATGTATTTGCGTTTTTAAAATGTTTATTGATTTGTCTCACAGAGCCTAACCAAAATTGCTCTGAGAACCAGGTCATATCGAATACTTCTTAATTTTTGCATTACATTCTTACCTTGAAGAAAAGAAAGGGGTGCAGCACTCTCTTAACATAAATCCTTATAAGTGACTGAAAAACCCTACCATCAAGCAATTAGTACAAAACATTCAAAATAATGTGTAAATAATAGGATACCAGCTAGTGTTATACTAGTGACATTTTCAATGGCATAAAACTTATTAATAACATGCTTGTTTAGTGACCAAATGTAATATTTAAAAAAAAATCCAACTAAAATTTGTGTAGACCACTCTTCTGTGCATACAATAAATCATGTGCCAATCCAATCATTCATCACTTGCAAGAAAGTGTTCAAAACTGTAGTGCTTATTCTCCTTCTCAGTGCCACTTCACAATTCCCCCTGTAAAAAAAAACATTCACTAGAGCTTGCAACCCCTAAATTTAATAAATAGGTCTTGTGCACTTTTGCTGCTATTCCAACTCCAGGTGATCTCCTTTCCACTCCACCTCCTCTGGTTATGCAGCTTTTTTTTTACCAGTACACCAGCCTTCTGCATCTCCACCACTGGGGGGGGGGGGGATACTAAAGAGACCCAAAATAGTGTAATACTGTTTATTTAATTAAAAGCAAACAATTATATAGTGCACTTACAATAAAGGGTGCCAATTTCATAGACACCTTTCAAATCGCCTCTAAGAGTATTTTTTCACAGGGGAAAGTGTGGAGTGAGAATGAAAATAAGCATTAAAGTTTTTGACACTGCAAGTGGTGAAACTGGTTTAATACAGGAGTTATTGTATGCACAGAGGAGTGGTCTTTGTGAATTTCAGTTGGACTATATATATATATATATATATATATATATATACACACTTAATTTGGTCACTTACTGCTAAATGTGACAGTTCAGCTCAGAGATGTTGGTTGTTAAGGAACCGGCACCCGCCAGCGTCCCAACAACAGGACTCATCTGCTGTCAGCAGGATTTCCCGCTAAAAGCAAAATGCAAACAAAAGAAGAGGCGGCATTAAAAAAAGTAAAAGAAAAAAACTGTGTGGGTCCCCCTATTCAATCCATACCAGACCCTTAACAGAGCATGCAGCCCAGCAGGCCGGGAAGGTTGGGGGGGAATGAGTGAGCACCCCCTTCCTGAATCATACCAGGCCACATGCCCTCAAAATGAAAAGGGGGTGTCTCTCCCCACTGCACCTTGTCCCTATGTTGATGATCATTGACTGATGCATGCTGGGCCAATGATGTCACAAGGGGGCTGGGTCACCCAGCGATGTTAACAGGTAACTCCCCTTAGTTTTTTTAGCAGCGGTTGGGAAGTGAATCGGTTGTTTGGTGGGAGCCAAGCGTCGGACCTTATTTATTTATTTTTTTGGTGGGTTGGCAGCCAGTGTTCATCGTGTATGATGCTTGCTGAAATAAGGGTCTGGTATGGATTTGGAGAGGGGATCTTTTGCCAGTTTTTTTTTTTGGTATGAGGTTCCCCCAAAATACATACATACTGGCTTCTTTTGTTTATACTCTGCTGTCAACGGGAAATCCCAGAACGTCCGTGGGTGGTGGCTCCTTAACAACCAGCTGTTCACTGGTTGTGAAGGACGCTGCACGTGCAGGCTTCTTAACAACCAGTTAGTACATTAAATACTGCATAGCTAGACCAACCCTTATTTAACAAATGTTTTTGCTCACTTTTTTTTTTATGAATAGACAGGCTCATGTGGTATTCAACAAGCATTTTTTAGTTTTTGCATTAAATACCACATGAAACTGTATTAAATTGACCTCTCTGCATGAGATTTCATTTTAAATGTGTCATGTGACCCAAATATCTCATGCAATATAATTTTGTGAATCGACCCCTTTATAATGATTTATGTTAAAAGAGCGCTGCACCCATTTCTTTCCTTTATTTTATCCATATTATCTATTGAGGAATAATAATTTGGTGTTCAGCCGCTGGTTATAAAGGAGGAAGGTTTTTTTCAATAGGCTCAGGAATTCAAAGTTGTTATCACATTCTGAGCTTGATATGTTATTAACTAAACAAAGTCATAAAATGAACAAAATTTATTTACTTAAAAGCATGTTTCCTATCCCTGAACTGAAGCACTGCAATGGCCTACTTGGTTTAAACAATATATTTTAAAAGTTGGGGGTGGAAATGTTTGTACATGCTGGTTGCAATAATTAATCCCCTCTCCAAAATTAGTTTATTTCATTCTGACAGAACACAGGAAAGGAAATGCTGTACTGAGGTATCTTGGGTATTGAGCTATTTGGTTAAGAACACTTGAAGGGGGCCTATCATTTTTTTTTTATCCCTTAAGGGGCTAAACTCAGAACATCTGGCTTCCAACATTCTGTTACTGTTACTGAGTCCCATGAAAAGTTTATGGTTCTGAGGAATCAAAATAATGTAATTGGCCAGCCATTGAGCAAATAACAAAATATATCAACTGGTACAATGCAGCAGAGGTACATTTCTATATAATAATGGTATAAAACACTAAATATAATAAGATACTTATTATTTATTGCAATAAATGTAAAGTTATTAAGCCTAGGAATTTGTTAGAACAGAAGTTATGTTATTGGCAGCACTTGTGGGTAGTAATGCACCGGCTACAGAGAAAGTCTGTGTTCCTTCTTGCAGCACAGAAAGATTTTATGCCATATAGTCAGGTTTAAAGCGGAACTCCCAGTGGCTTTGTAACACTCAGTTTCAGTGGCAACTGCTACTCTTTCAGTCTGCATGATGCCCAGTGTCATCTCAAATGCTCGCCAGTGGGCTTGGTTGTCTGGTACAAGGGCATGTCCCAATCATGTCAATAGCATTATTATTGACATGATTGGCACATTTCGATTTCTCCCCTAGCCATTACTTAAAGGAAAGGGGTACTCATCAGGTCACATGAGAATATCAATACCATTTTAAGGTAGTACATTTCCATAAGGAATGCTTGAGACTTGCAGAATGGCAGTTAGGATACAGTATAGGTGCTTCTAATCCTTGCTCATGATTTTTCTATTTTGGGTTACATTTCTATAATACTTGTAAATGACCGTAGAATTTTTACTAAATTAGGAAACATGGCAATTATGAGCTTAAGTATCTATTAGAAAGGTATCATTAGGTATCAAAATATGCAAATATTAAAAAAGAGCAGGCAGAGAGAGAAGGAAAGATCAATTTGATTAAATTAAGGCACATTAGTGGCTGCTTGAGAAATGACTAAAACCCAAAACTCTGGGCAACACAAAACAAAAAGCTGTAGCATTACAAACCCTTTGATAGCCAACATAATAAAAAATGAGAATACATACCATACAACTGTAGGCTAAATTCTCCTCCTGGGTTGCAGTGTGGCACAGCACCAATGCATAGCAGCAGGTTTAACATGGTGGCACGACATCACTGAACAGTAATATAGCCACCACCTCTAGGACTTAATGTCCCACCATCTATTGGTGCTGTGCTGACCTCAACTTATGGTTGCACTGCAGTCCAACACATAATATAGCTGGTCCTGAGACAGGTCTTGTGAGTGGAGGGAGACTAAGGTAAAGACCAGTCATCATTGTAGAAATATGAAAGAGCAGATGGATATCGCACTACGCTGTAGGTTTTTATTTTGCACTATACACCTTCATAAGAAACACACAAATTTTGCAGTGCAGTAGGTGGGTCTTAACTGAAGTGAGTTGTGCCCGGAGTCTGGCTTTAAATGGCTCTGTGAAAACCCTAGCTTTCATTAATCACACTGATTGTAAAGCTATTGTCTGAGAATATAAATCGGCATATTTACGCTTGTTAAAACATGAATGGGCCTTACCTGAATAAGCCCGAACTTTTTACTCTAAATTGTTGTTTGGATACTATAGATTACTGCACACAATTTCTCCTTGTAGGATGATACAAAACAAGGCTCTTCACCGAAACATGTTAGCAGTCACATTGTACATGGTGATTATCAAATAAACAATTTGGACAGATTCCAGAGTGCAGGATCTTTCCATATATCCATGTTACAGAACAAATTGACCTGTTTGCTGTGATATTCCCACGGCCCCTCCAAATTATACCGTAGATGTATAGGAACAGGATACAATGAATGTGAAGGGACCACTGATTAGCTTTTAGCATGGAATAAAGTTTAAAAGTCTATTCCCACTGATGAAAATAGGAGATGGAGATACTGCGTTACCTAAATCATGAACCTGTAAGCAGCCAGCACGACAATCATAACCAATATTGTGCCAAATAAATAAAATAAAAGTGCGGAGCTGAGAAATGAGTACTTGATGGCTCTGACACCTCAAATAATTGACATTTCAAACTGTGATTACAACATAGACATGTGATATGTGGTAAAATAAGATAATGAACAGATTTTAGTATATATCCTTATACAATAAAGTGCAGCAAAGTGTCCAAGGTTATAGCTTTATATACATTATAATTTCTTCTTCCCGATAATCAATAAAGTGCATATAAAGTGCTTATAAAGTGCAAAATAAATGTCCAAGGTCAACAACTGTGTATGTGTTCAGTCTTCCTCATTGAAGTTACACAACACAGTTCATTGCAGGACCAAATAAAAAGATGACTTCCATCCGCATGCAATGTTATCCACCACCAAAACCAAATGGGTACTCTTACCAAAATCAATCTGGATAAACGTGTAGCAAATATTAGCCACCATAGGGCTCCACGAACATCAGATTGGTGTTCAAGGATATGACTCCCAGTTCCTGAGTTGACACCCTTCAGGGATTAAATTCAGCTATTGACAAATAGCGTAATGACATCACTCAGAGGGGGACATCCATACCAATGCATCACATTAGAAATCCAAGGTGGCTTTGTGCATAGGACCTCATATAAAAACAAAGGTGCTACATAGCATAATACCATTTGACTAGATGTATTTATTAAAAATGATTGCACTTACATGCATAGAAGAAAGTCAAGTACAGCATGGAATTCAGAGTAAAATTCTGTGGGGGCGCAATGGACCGGAGCAGACTCTCCTCCCCCGACGTGTTTCATCTGAAGAGACTTCAACTCATACCCCAGTTGAAGTCCTATGGTGGTTAATGTTTGCTACGCGTTTATCCAGATTGATTCTGGTAAGAGTACCCATTTGGTTTTGGTGATGGATAACACTGCATGCGGGTGGAAGTCACTTTTTATTTGGTCCTGCCATGAACTGTGTTGTGTAACTTCTTTTTTTTTTTTTATCTCTTTTTATTGATTTTCAAATTCACATAACAACAAAATGAAATTCCACACTAAATCACAAACGTGTAAACATACAAAGGGAGGGAAAGAAAAAAAAAAAAAAGGGGGGAGGTGGGTAAAAGGAAAAATATATCCCTCCCCTTCCTCCCTCCACTCCCCACCTCCCCACCGCCGTCTCCCGACTCGTGGATGGTTATTTATCGCATATACTAGCATCACGGACAGGTCCAATTTGATGTCAGGTCAATTATGTCTCCATGAATGTTGACCAAATCTTCCACACTCCTTTAAATTTCTCCATAGTATTATTATTTTCCGCTACCAGCTCTTCCATACGCATAATACCATTTAGGTTCTCTATCCATTCTGAGAATGAAAAGGTCCTGGAAGTCTTCCAGTACCTAGGTATTAACTTGTGTAACTTCAATGAGGAAGAGTTAACACATACGCAGTTATTGACCTTGGACATTTATTTTGTACTTTATAAGCACTTTATATGCACTTTATTGATTATCGGGAAGAAGAAATTATAATGTATATATAGCTATAACCTTGGACACTTTGCTGCACTTTATTGTAGAAGAATATATACTCAAATCTGTTCATTATCTTACTTTACCACATATTACATGTCTATGTTGTAATCACAGTTTGAAATGTCAATTATTTGAGGTGTCAGAGCCATCAAGTACTTATTTCTCAGCGCCACACTTTTATTTTATTTATTCCCACTGATGCACAGAGCTGCTTGCTGCTGTAGGTGATTCCTTAAAGAATAACTATGCCAGGAAATGTTCACCTGCTGGTGGCACTGTTTCTCCCAGACCTATAGGCTGCAGTTCCAGTGTCCACCAGCGGGTGTCTTTCGGCAGTCAGGACCTGACATCATCCCCTGCAATCAGGCATCACCTGAGACTGATTGCAGGAAGTGTATTTAAACGTGGGGAATACTGTGTTCATTTGCATTGGTATTTTCTCCTTGTGCCCCTGACCTGCGATCCTGTGTTCCTATAGCCTGTTCCCTGTCTCTTGTCCTGGACTCCGACCCTGATCCTGCAGCCTGATTCCTTCTTTCCTGCCCAGTCCATCTCCTGATTCCCTTTGCCTGTCCTGCCTTGTTCCCAGCTCCCTCCTGCTTGATCTCCCGTGTATGACCCTGGCTCTGATACGATTATGATTTGGATTTCCCATGCTCTGTAAATATTGTATTTAGTCTGTCATCTGTTTGTGTTCACTGGTTGGATTATACTATTTACTGTATTGGAGGTGCGTTATCTTTCTTATTTACTTATCTTTTTAATAAATATTATTTACATTTACCTGCATTTCATGCGGTCTGTTGCAGTCCACACATTTCTGGTCAAATTGGTCCCTGTCAAACGAAGGGCAATTTTTTCCTTTAGATTTGGATAGAATGGTGAGGGGTTAGAACTCGTTAGGGAGATTCACTCTCTATAATTGTCCTGATCAGCAATATGATCAGGGCAATGTGAAATGAAAGTGAGGGCAAATCCCAATAATGAGAGACAACCAGAGGAGGAATAGAAAGGAAATCTTCCAATGGGGACACTTGTACCCGTGACAACTATATAAGAGCGAGTTTCCCTCACATTGTAATTATATCCTCTTACTCCCTGTTAAGTCTACAGGATGGGACGTGAAAGGAAATCTCCCTAATTCTATAGCATTCTTTAAGACTTAAATATGGAGGGTAGCAAAATTTTCCTCCAGGGACTGACTGAAGGCATGAACCCGAATACGAACAAAGATGTTAAAACAACTACACATGTTGTACCTACCTTCTCATGCAGTCAAGAGCCCGGACAAAGAAGTCTTTGTGAAGATCATGTTCATCTCTCAAGATTGAGCACTGCTCCAGTGTCACTGACATAGAAGTTCGGTCTTTCGCACTTTTGCAGCAAGTAAATCTAACTCCATTCATTTTCCGGCAGATCTGTGGAGTAGAATATTTTGTCTTTACATTCTGCTACTTACATAAAACTATGTAATCTATTTGATATGCAAATGTATACATAATCATGGCATTCCAGTTATGCTGGTTGTGACATTAGCAACAAGGCTTCAAATCTGGCACTCTACTTCATCCTTTTTTTTAGTTGCAATGATCCAATTACACCATACTTCCCATACGCTAGAAAATACACCTGCCTCAACTTATATGACTTTTGAGAGAACTCCTGAAAACAACAGACACAAAGGCTAGCCATTCACTGACCTACCCAAGCTTATTCTCTGAAGCTGTAACTCACAGAAATCAGTTTTCAGTAGACTCTAGGCCCAGAATATGTATTTATTTAGTTGTCTTAGTCATTACCAAAAAGTAATACATACAAAATAATGCAATGTGTCCAAACTTAACAATTTCAGTACATTGTATACTGCACAGTTTGACAGTTTGGTCAGTGCATTCAAATTTAGATATAAGAGGTAGTGAGTAGAGTTGAGCGAACCTCTGGAAGTTCGGGTTCTGCTGGTCCGTCCGAACTTCGGGACAAAGTCCGGGTCCGGGTCCGGACGGAACCCGAACGATCGCACGGACAACGAACCCCATTGAAATCAATGGGGACCCGAACTTTTATGCACAAAAATGGCTGTAACAAAGTCCTGGAAAGCCCCAGAGGGCTGCAAAAGGAAGTAAAATGGGGGTAAGGGTAGGGCAAGTGCCCTACAAAAAAATGGGGACAGGGAAATAACTGTAAATATTTTTTAAAAAATAAAAACATAAAAAAAGCAAAAATGGAGGTGAATGTGGATCATCTTCAAACTGTGTCTGAAAAGTATTAATTAATGGTAGAAGCCATATAACTGTTCTAAAATCATCTTCAAACTAGGGCAAGTGCCCTACAAATAAATGGGGATAGGGAAAATAAATTAAAATCAAGTAAAAAAACGGGAAGGGGGGTGGATGTGGAGTAGGAGCCTAGAGGTTGACTAGGCCGT
>BLSH010002567.1:688683-710106 GCA_018402905.1 Glandirana rugosa
GTATACTTCATTTGTCTTTAGAGGTGTTACTCTGTATATTTCGTTCTTATTTTATCCGAAAGTAACGTCTTCTCTGAGGATACAGAAGGAACGTCATTTTCGGTTAAAAGAGGTCGGTCGCAAAAAAATCCTAACGTGCGTACGTATTAAGTCACACGTTCAGAGTCGTACGTGACTCACGGACCGACCGGTTAGTTCTATCGACTTCTGTGGTTTGGACTTTCTTTTGACCCGTTTCTTAAGGTGTTACCGTCGACTCATTTTTCCCTTTACCGTCTACAACTAAACGACCTTATTCCTCGAAATCACCCCATTATCACACGATATTACACGACCCGAACGATTTTTGAAATGTCCGGGTCCGGGTCCGTGCCACGGACACCCGAAAGTTCGGTACGGACCCGAACGTTACAGTCCGGGTTCGCTCAACACTAGTAGTGAGTTTTGACTTAAAATGGAATGGAATATATAAGACCTTAGAGATCTTGCCACTGTGTGTAAGTACACACAGCATATTTGCACATTATAGCACACTATTACCCCACTAAAGCTCCTTATTCCAGCAAATCAACATCTGCCATTTCCCTTTTTACTCAGCTGCCATTGTGGAATTCTTTGCCCAGTTTTCTTTCAGGTTTGGTGTCTTCAGCTATCTTGATTGGCCAGCCAGGCACTCAGTGCATGCTGAGACTTGCACACTGAATTATGCATGCGTGCAATCCTAAAAAAACGCTGGCTGGAGAAAATTGGCTTTTACTGCAAGGAAGACATAGGAGTCTCTTCTGCAATGAAAGCCTATTTTATTCTTGCTTTATATGTCTCATTGTGGAGATTTCTGTTTACTTCATATGACACAGCAGGAAGTGCGTATACATCTCTCCAAATGGAGGGGAAATACCTACTTAGACAGATGTTTTCTTTAACCTACACTTCTGGTGGCAACTGTAACATTTTGGATTGCTCATAAATAGTTACTAGGACAAAGACTGGGCGAATCACCATGGTGGGGACACAGAGACAGAAATAAAACTAACAGGTGATTTTGTCTTTTTATTGCTTTTGGTTGTTTACGTGCAGCTTGTTGCTATAGCAAATTTAGTATTTTTATAGCACTGTATACCAGTTGTGACAATTCTAGGCCCCATTATTGTGCAAGGATAGGCAGAAAACACACAGGATTTGCATTAAGGCAGAGTGCAAAGCTCCAGAGTATTGTGTCTAAGAGGAGAAGACTGGCTTGTCCGTTTTTCTGAGTTTTGTAATCCCAGATCATTGGAGAGATTCCTCACCCTCAAGACTGAGAAAGTTGAGACAGCTGTGAGTCTGGGAGACTGGGAGAGCTGAAGCAACTAGTCTGTCTGTAAGTCTGTAAGTGTCAGGGAAATAAGAGAGAGCCCAGGGGGGCAGGATATTCCATATCTAGAGGTCAGGAATGGGACTGTGCTGCAACCTACAAGGATGAATGAATCAGGAGAGTTCAGAGAGCAGGGTTTGAGGGACCAATGTCTTGCTTACAATTTATATACATACGTTTTTGTATTTTTCTAATATATAATTTTTATTTTAACTTATTTATGTTTAAAAATGTTCAGTGTACCACGCCCTTCATAGCCAATCCAGAGCTACGAGACTGGAATTCTCTCACCTTTGATTCTTTGAAGTACAGTAGTTAAGGTAAGAATTTCAGTGGAAAAAAGATGGGTCCTGTATCTTGAAAACATACCTGCCAAGAAAATCCACATCCATTGTCCCCTAATGCATGCAAATGACCCAATACCTCCTAATAGTGGAAAATGTCTCCTGTATCTAGATGTTTTCTGCTGAGATCTGTGTTTCACTTCCCCACCTCATGAATGCGCAATGTGGTGATCACTGCCCCAACATTCCTGCTACCCCCTGGTGTAAGCCGTGGCACCATGCGATCGAACCTGCACTGGATGACCAATCAGTGAAGTGACAACAGATGAATCACTTGCAACTCCAGGATGCTGATTGGAAGCTTGGAATCCTGCATATACCAACACACAAAGTGACAAATGGTCCAGAACACTTCATCAACCCAAAAGACCGGAGTCTGTTTTAACAATTTTTCAGCATTCCACTGAAAGCGGAAGTGACGTAGCACGCTATGACCACACCCAAAGCATTTCATCAGCACGCTCTGACATCATCAGGGGTATGACCTTGATTGATGATCCTTAGGGACTGAGATAATAAATCTAGGACCCAACTTCTTAGAATGACACTAATCTCAAATTGGTTTGAATTGGGTCTGGAACAACAACCAAAGCTTCTTCAAGTTCAAGGCTAAAAACCTAACCATGCACATCAGGAACTGTAGATTCCAAAGAATAATTTTCTGCTAAGCAGGATGAAATCCGTAGTTGGCAAAAAAGTGACAAAGCATGAAACATTTTTGTACATAAAGTGATGCTCAATTTTTCAGTGTTGCCGAAGAAAAGCACCTGAAGTACTGGTTCCAGGTTCTAATTTTTTCCTTCAGATTGACTATTGTTTTAAGAATGGCACCTTTAAAATTAAAAATGGATATGAAATTTCCTACAGATTTCATGCCAAAACGTGAAGATCAACTCGAAACCTTTTTGATATGGGTAAAAATTAAGATGTTGCCCAGGTACACTTCCATAAGCACACTGATAAAGTTTCTTAAGAGGTAATTAAATAAATAAATCAATTTTGCAGGGGCATTACAGAGCACAAAAAGGATCATCAAGAATTCAAGGTGGCAGAACCTGGTGTGAAAGGCTTTCACGCATTCACCTCCCAGATTCTTAATAGATTATAGGCTCACAAGCTCACTAACTTAGTAATGATTGTCATGGACATCAGATTCTTAGCTTTTTCACCTTGTTGAGCACCCGGCCGCGAGTTTAAACTGGGACAAAGTGAGTGGTACTTCTATTCAACGAAAATATGCCCCTTCTTCGTTGTCCCATCAATGTACATCTTAAGAATGTCCAGCTCTGGTTCAGTTAGGGCAAACATTTGACCAAACAGAATCTTAGCATTGGGTAGAAGATGAATTGAGCAGTCATAAATACAGTGTGGAGGGGGAGAATCTTCTTTTTTAATCAAAAACCAACCAGAGCTGTTCACAGTCTTTAACTTGTGTGTACGCACAGTGTCAAGGACACCCAGCAAAGCACAACTCAAAACATTTATGTCTACACTTAAAGTGTTACTAAACCCAGGACCCAACATTCACTATATCGGGTCTCCCACAGTATAGAGAACATGGAAGTGCAATTATTTTAATAAATATAAACTGCTAAATACCTTTTCTCATCAGTATACAGCAGTTTTGTAACTTCTTTCAGTGTCCAGTCAAGTACTGGTTCAAGCTTTTAGGAGGAGTTTTTATTCTCCTCTGACTGTTCTATGAGGCTGCATGACCCCTGACCCTCTGTCTGAACAGCTGATTGGCCCTGTGCTGATCACATGCGCCCTCCCAAAAAAAAAAAAACTCTCTAGCAAAACAAACCAAACTGAGCATGCCGCCAAGGCTCTGTACTATCAGCAGATGGATTGGGGACAGTAAAAGGAGAGGAGGATCAGGGAAGAAAGGATATAACAGTCTTTTTACACAATGCAGAGGATTAACCCCTTAGGTTCCACAATGAGTAAAACAAACATGCTTTACTGCATATACAGACTGATTTTACTGTTGTGGGTTTAGTAGCACTTTAAAGTTGTCGTAAACTCTCTCCCTACATTCCTTTTTTTATAATAAACCACTATATAAATGCATTCTCACCTATTCCCACGCATTCTCACATAAAATTAACCCCCATTCTTATGTTCCTTACTTTTGTTCTGTGGTTTTAAAAATCTACCTTCCTGGCATAAGCCAGCGTCATTTTAAGTATTGTGTTCTGATTTCGTCCTGCAATTTACTTCTGTCCTTTCGCTAAGTCCTTTCTGTAATCTTGTGCATATTCATCTCTGCTGCAGTGTGCTGTTCTGAGCCAATGTTTACACCCCCTGTGACATATAAGGTCACATAGGATGCATCAGGAAATTCTCACTGTAATCATGCGGGATCTCGGCTGTACAGAGCAGATATGGCAGTTGTGGCATACATCTTTATGCGCTGGTGACATCAGAAAATCCAATGGGACAGATTACAAGCATTGATATGTGCACAAGTTATAGGGGAGAGTTTATTACCACTTTAAAGTGGAGTTCCACCCAAAAGTGGAACTTCCGCTTTAAGTACTAGTGACCCCCTGACATGCCACAATTGGCATGTCATTTTTTTGGGGAGAGCGGGTACCTAGTTCACACAGGTACAGAACTCCCACTTCCTCCGCTGCCGCCGAAGCACAGACTGGAAGTTCACCTCTCCCCCTCCCTCCCTGCAATGTGTTATGTATCCCAGAAGTTTGCCTGGCCATTCACAACACGCAGCGCGGCTCGCCCATGCGCAGAGCGCGTCCAGCTGTGAAACCACAGCCGGGCGCCCACACTTACAATTTTGGCGCCGCGGAGAGGAGAGGGAGAGGAGCGAGGCTTCGGGGCAGCTGCATCACTGGATTGCGGGACAGGTGAATGGCTGTTTATTAAAAGTCAGCAGCTACAGTCCGTAGCTGCGGACTTTTAAATCGGTGGAACTCCGCTTTAAGCTTGCAACTGCCATAGCCAAAAGCACATGATTTGACATACTGCACTTGAACAGGATAGAAGAGGCTCCTAGATGAATCTGCAGGGAACCCTGGGGGTACTGTAACAAAATGGAAGAGCTTTGAGGGTGAATACCATAAAACCACCAGTTGAATGCGGGGGTGTAAGGACTGAAGCTGCCATCCTGACATTTTTCTATACTGAAAACTGATGCAATCCTTGTTAATTAGAAGCCCTATTTCAGATTCTCTTTCACTTAGAGAAACCTGAAATAGGTCTATCTGCTTAGTAATGTGGTGCACACCACCACCTATAGTTGCCTGCTCCATTATAATGAGGCAGGAACCTTTGTTAATGTCATCATTGTGCTCAGTTGGAACACAATTGCATCATCCTGTCAGAATATATTTGAGCCCCCTATTCTACTGAGCCTGCAGCAAAGGAAAATACAATCACCTCCAAGAGCACACACAAAAACCCAACTACAAAAAACTGCATAAGAGACACAGCCAAATAAAGCAACACAGGAAATATGAAATGGCACACACATTAGAAATACACACGTGGGCAAATTTACTAAAACTGATGCACACTTAATCTGGTGCAGCTGTGTATAGTAACCAATTTGCTTCTAACTTCAGCTTGTTCAATTAAGCTTTGACAATAAAACCTAGAAGCTGAAGGTTTGTGTCCAACAGGTGAGGGGCAAGCAATGAGGGCAGGCACGCGTGACAAGCAGTACAAGCATCCAACTACCAGCAAATCTCTGACATATTTTGCCGTAACAGTGTCATCAGATAGATGCCTCTTCACATGTGACTGCCCTTACTTCTTCTCCCTCTCTGCTAGACATAATCACCCATCTTATCAGCTAGATTCTGCGTATACAGTTGGCAATATATTACTACAGACGTGTTGGATTACACACTGACAAGATTGTTCCTGTTATTCCATTTATCCTAGATGTATACTGTATGTTTCGCAGTTAACACTATTACCAAGTATACTTGATAATACCAGCTTATGTTACAGTTAAGCTTTTTGCTACGCAGCTCTATATGATTCCAGTCATATAGGATATTATAAATGGTTTCCTGACTTTTTCAACTGTGTGCAGATCGGCTTTCGTGTTTCTTATTATAGATGTATTCTGGATGATTTCACCTTTGTGTACGCTTGTTTGTGGATCTGGCAAGGGTGTGGCAGTATTCACTTTTGGATGTCTCCAAAGGAATGTCAGGGGTGGCAATACAAAACTTTGCAACAAACAAAAAAATTATAACCGCGCACTTGTGCAAATATAAACCAAATCCCCATGGCTCTCTTTCTCAAGAGAAGTCATGTACTGCATAAAAACTCTCTCCAATGCCGCCAATCTCTATTCCCAATGATCTTTTTTCCTGCAGGTCAATCACTGAGCAGACCAATCATAATTCCACATTAGAGTAATCAAGTAAAGAAAACAAATAAGCATCTCTCCGTAGTGTTACAAAAGACTAAAATAGCACTTATTACTATGAGCAAATACACTCACAAAATTATATGCACATATACAAATCGCCATACCAGCAAGGAACCTCCAGTTCCAGGTACAAAGTGATGTCGGCACAAGGCTCCACCTTACACATTTCTTCATCAAGAGGTCGTCTTCCAAAGGCTATGGATGCCGCGGCGCATCACTGCATGTAAATACACCAGCCGAGTATCCAAACCTCGTTCTCTCCATATGCAAAACTTTGCAATCCAGTTTGTAGTGTGATTACACACATTTTGTGTGTTTCTAAAGGAAATGTATTTTCCACTATTGCTTCAACTATGGTCAATATTCTCTAGACCTGGGATGAAACAGATTTCAACTGCTTGAATACAAGTGGATAAACCCTTATCTGAAGCATAAATTTATCCATATTTAGATCGACTGGGTTCCTATGTAATATCTGGGCATTCATGCTACAACTGACTGGACCTTTATTATTATTATTATTACTACAGGTACTTATATAGCGTTGTCAATTTACACAGCGCTTCACATTTATGTTGTACATTTACATCAATCCCTGCCCTCAAGGAGCTTGCAATCTAAGGTCCCCAAAGCACATTCATACATACACATACTAGGGCCAATTAACCTACCAGCATGTCTTTGGAGTGGGGGAGGAAACTGGAGTACCCCAGAAGGAACCCACGCAGGCACAGGAAAAATATTCAAACTCCAGGCAGGGAATGTCGTGATTTGCTTTGGTGTGGCAATTTAATATACATCAACAACAGAAATTCAAAATGCATATAAACAAACTTTGTCCAGTTTAGAGAACTTTCATGTTTTGTAATGGCAGTTTGAGACATTTATTTAGAACAATTCTGAAGTTTTGTCCAGCATTGAGTGACGTTATTTTGAATGTTTCAAAGTGGGTGGCTACCCTTATAAAGTAGGGATCAGTGTTATATGCAATCAGTTCAATGTTTTTTTAAAAAAAAAGGGTTTTCTTTATGGGCATGCATAGTTTTGTGGTTAAAGAGTTTGTAAACAAAAAAAAAAAATCGCATACGAGCTCATTATGAAATACTTACCTTAGAACGATGCCCTGAATTGGAGCCGGCACTCCGAGTACAGGGCCGTCATCTTCCAGGGAGTTACTTTCGGGTTCGCAGCTCCGGCGCTGCGATTGGCTGGAGCCACGATGACGTCACTCCCACGCATGCGCGATGGAGCCACTGGTCTCGGCATGGCTCTGAAGAAACGGCACCAAGTGGGCCGTTTCTTCCGTGTGCATGCGCCAATGACGTCGGCGCAAACGTATACAGTGAATATCTCCTAAACTGTGCAAGTTTAGGAGATATTCACAGTACCTACAGGTAAGCCTTATTATAGACCTACCTGTAGGTAAAAGTGGTTGTAAAGGGTTTACAACCACTTTAAGATTTAGGAAGTGTTAGGAAATTGTGAGCAGACCAATGCTAATATTTTAAATACACGTCTTTTTTTTGTATGTTTGTATTGTATCGTAGTATGGTGACCTTTTAGGGTGATTCGATGTATTAATAAATATTCTGATGTATTAATAAACCATATAATTCTTTTAGACATGTGGTTTATAGTGAAGTGACCCTGTAATCCTTTTTGAATTTATTTATTGTACTAGTTTACTGGGAAGGCAATGAGCCCACACTACATAAGATAATTTTGAAAAATTGATAATTGCTTAGGGGGTCTCATTGTTCCTTGTGTAGTAGTACATAAATTCCCAAGCCCACTCTCCAGCTAAGCAGAGCAAACAGTTCTATTACATTTTTTGTGCTGATTGGCTAGAGACACTGGTTAATTTTAACATACATATACAGTGTCTGTGTGTATAAATATATATATATATATATATATATATATATATATATACACAATTGTGGGAAAAGTGTAACTTATGGACATTGTTACCTTTTTCCATTAGATTTTTATTCAGTACCTACAGATTAGGGTTGCCACCTCCTTTAAACCCAAACACATATGAATTACACAGGTTCTGTGGCTAATTTAATGCAGATAAGGCACCAAGTGAGTTTAATTACCACCTTAATCAGACACTGTGTAATTAATATATGTTCGGGTTTAAAGGGATGAGATGGCAACCCTACTACAGATAACGGTGATATACTTGCATGAAAACACAAGGAACATTTGATTTAAAATAATGTATTCAGTAAAGCCTCAGAAGCTGGTATTGTCCCCTTTAGCAAAAATTATGTATCTTAAATGTTTTGCATAACCGTGATTCAGTTTCTGTCACCAAATCAGTGACGTTTTTGACTACTCTTCCACACAAAATTCGATGAATGTCACTTTCACAACTTTATAAAACCACCCCTAAAGGATCTTTGCTATCTTGATATGTTTAGAAAGCTTTCATAAAATTGTTTAAATCCCATTTACTAGAGTAGATCTTGCTGGTATAAGTACAAATTAAAAACGTAAATGACCTGTAATTTGGAGAGATTAAAATTTAGCATCAACCTTGCTGTTTTCTGCCATAAATTGACATAACCAATAGGGAGTTGGAAACTTTCCTGGAAAGTTGTGTCTGGATAAAGAAACATCCCCTGTAGGTAATTACCCTTAAATGGTGTTAAGCAGCTTAGTTTAGTCATTCCTAGACCATTTAATTTAATCTTCAAGGATTACATTGTAGCAGATACAACAGCAGCACAAGATTAACACTAAGCAGTTCAATATATTTAGGAATATGAGTAATCACCAGCAATATGTTGGACAGTTAACAATAAAAAAAAGTAAGCTACTGAGCTTTTAAAAAAGGTTAGAACATATTAAGTAATACACAAGATTACAAACTGGACTGCATATAGCAATGTGTATATAACAACAACTGTAATGTAAATCTATTCAGTTAGCATTAAATCCAAACTGGGAATACATTCATTTACAAAATTAGTCATTACTTAAACTGAAATAAATCTGCAAATCCAGCTGGATGGAAAGTTCATTCACAACAAAATTAGGTTGGATTCAGGGGTGGATAAGCCCATCAGAGCACTTGAGGACCCACTGGTGAGCACCAGGTATGTAGGGCAAAAACAGCTGTCATCAGCCCCCAATTATTGTTTGAATCAAGTGATTTCTCAACAAAGACAGCACTGCAAGCAGCAATAGAAAGCTTGCTAGGCTGTCACTTACAGAGCCTGGACTATTCTCTGTGACCACAGTCCACCCAACTCCTTAATGTTGCTGAAAGGGCCTTTCAGCAGGATCAGGAAAGGGGGTGAGCTGCAATCACAGGGAGCAAGTCAAGCTCTGTCATTGACAGCCAAGCAAGCTGCATCCATAGCAGGTGTAAATGGATTGCACTAAGCTCTGTGAAAGGTAAATGCTAGCTTTGCCATGCTAAATAATCTAGAATAGTGACTGCAGTACATAAGGGCACCTATATATTTAAACACCTGTTTGTATTCACATTAAACATTAGAAACATATTTCTAATGAAAACAATTGTCCCTCCCATCTGGGGAAAGGGAAGGAAAGCATCTGAGTATGTGTGACTGTGATGCTTCCTGATTACATTCCTGGTCCCTGCTTTCCGTTTTTCACCAATCTGCCAATGGAACGCACGCCGGCTTTAGAGCATGAGCATAGTGGCAGCACTCCCTCAAAACAATCTATGCAAGTTTTCCTAGTGTCGGGGAGGGCACTCTACAATGTAAGCAGCTTTTTACTTGTTTTATACATGTGAGTAATAAACGGTATCACATTAGATCAGTTCCCTTTTTCATATTATGTGGTGTTATGGTGGAGAGGAGGAGAGTGGCTTAGGACCCCCAATAAGTGCAAGACAATTCCAAAGGAGACACACAAACCCAGGCTTTTTTTACCTTCTTTTTAGTTAAAGGGGTCATGGCTATCTGGTGAGTGTACATCCAGTTGAGTACTATTGGGTGAATAAGCAATTGCTGGGAAAGGTTTACAACAGTATTTCCCATTGAAGAATGAAGGAATCCATTGATATAAAAGACTTTTCATGAACTTTATTTATAAGGACTTTTTTCGTTGTCACTATCTAAATTGACTGCTTTACTGCACTTTGCACTTTATTGTCAACTGTTGCACAGTATATGATCAGTGTTTGCATCTTATCGCCCCTTCACACCTATATTAGTCCCTCCCTTCTGCCTTCCTTTGGTGAGCCCCAGTGTCCTTGTCTGCCCTTGTTAGATTTATATAAAAACGTATAGAGAAGATATGCTATGGCAACCAATCAGAAATCAGTTTCTAAAAGTGAACTTTTTATATATAAATAGGTAGGGTTTGCTAACATGTTTCGGTTTTAAATAACAGCTATATATACTTTAATGTGTGGATCAATGGATAGCCTGTTTTTAGCACTGAGATAATGGGGTGTACCTAGTAGCTTTCAGTGAAAATATTTTGGCTGTATGCTTCTACAGAGATCAATTTAATATGATATGACATAGGTTAGCATTTAAATTAGATTTGTTTTAGGGTTGGAGGCAAGGTTAAAGCAGACCCTGCAACATGCAAGTTCAGCTTCTTTTGTAGCCTATTCCTCTCCCTTTCCCCCCAACCCAAATAAGAGGCATTGTGTTATAAAAAAAACAAATAAAAATGGAAAATATACTCACCTTAAAGCGGTTGTCTACCCATCGATTTGATAGTGTCAAAAAAGAGTTAATATTCCTGGCATGCCAGAAATGCTAGCTGTCTCCTTGATTGTGCTCTCAACCAAACTAGAAAACCATCCAATGGGTGGTGTCATAATGGATCACATGTGCAGCATCATGGCAGTTGCAGATTAAACAGAGGTTAAGATGTCAGCTTCCTTAGCTGAAAACGATAGGAGAGTATACAACCACTTTAAGTCCCTATATTCTATCTGCTCCCTGTAGGTAAGGATTACATCACAAAGCCTTCTTACAGGTTGCTAAAAAACCTGGGGATTCCAAGTCTTACAAGAATTGGCTTCAAGCCTCATTCACATCCAGCGTATTTGAAATGTGCATTTGTGTTTGCGCTATTTTTGTATGTTTTTCTTGTGACACACATAAGGCAGCCCGCTGATTTAAATGTTTTAATGTGTTTGTTGTGTGTTTTCACACACATCAAATGCGTTTTTGCATTGGGGTGCCAAAAACAAATAATGGCACCACAAGCATAATGCACATTTTTTGTGTGTTCCAGGAACGTGCATGGAAACGCACGCTTCTCAACATTTTCCTGAATGTGCAGATGTGAACGGAGCCTTAGAGATGTGCAGGAGTGACTTCTCATGAGTCCTGTGATCCTCAGCTTTTCCAGGATCCTGCACAGGGGCAAAGTCATGTCACCCTTGCGTAGGCAAGCTCACCAGGGGTTACGTTATGGGTTATGTATGAGGGGCAGGGAGGGTCTGGGTAGCAGGAAGGATTAATGTTACAATCTCCTTAACAGGAACAGGCCACAGGTTTTAGTTTTATTTTATATAGCAAAAGTCCCATGCCATGGCCTACAGCGCTGCTGAAACTAAACGTGCAGTAAAACATGCAATGGAAAATTAATAAGTCATTAGTCTATATGTATCTTTTAAAGTAACTATGAAATGCTCACAGCCAAGCACCATTTTATTTTCAGAAAACTGCTTTCCATAATTATTTAATTAATAAAATGCAATTATTGTAATATAATGTAATTTTGTTGAAAAATGTTTTATTTTTTTGCATTAATAATTGTATCTTCGTTATTTGTTTGTTATCTATTTGTCTTCTGCTTCGTTTATCACTCTTTTAAATTATATATTTATCTGTAAATATATCTGTAAATATATATATATATATATATATATATATATATATATATATATATTACAGATGAGGATATGTTTAATGCTGAGTAAAAATTAAACAATGTACTTCTCTGTCTGACAAAATGTCCTTTTGCAAAGGGAGAGTCCACAGTGATTTTATTCAGGACTCATGACGACAGTAGAGAATAATTCATCCAGGCACTAAAGACTTTTTGAATCAGCAGACTGAAACTCAGTTAGGGAAAATGGTGTTGTAGCTCCATAAGAAATGACTGATTTGGCAGTTGATCAAGTTGCAGACACTACCAGAGGGACATGTATACAATGCTGGGATTAATGTACTTGCTAAAAACAACTGGCAATGCTCAAGACCCAGACTTGTCAGTTTACCAAAATGCTTGGCAAATGTAGGCCATAGGTCACATTTTTTTTTAGAGGAAAATAATTTGTTTGAAGCATAGGTGTGCGCAGCCTATTGCATTAGGATGTGCACCACAAAGTGCAAACAAACATGAGTGTGTGTGTGTGTATATATGTCAGAAGGGCAGAGATAGGTATCAGTAGTTTATTTTTATTTTATTTTTTTTTACAATTTTTGTTTTTTTATTATATTTTACAATATTATATTTTATTTATTTTTTTACAATTTTATTTAGGAGCCCTGCTGGGAGGCTTTGGTGAAATATCAGGAGTCTAAACAGACCCTGATATCTCACTTTTGAGACAGAGAAAGAGACTGAGGACAGAGATCCTCCGTCCCTTTCTCTGCAGCCAGGCAGCAGGGGGGATCTGTACAGTACAGGGTGATTAGGGTATGCCCAGGCACATCTTCCACCCTATGTGCGCACGCCTATGGTTTGAACACACTGTACACAGTTTCAATAAATGCTGATAAATTCAATCTGTATGTGACTTATCAAAGGTAGCTAAAAAGAAAAGTAAATTAACTGCCAATTGCAGCCAATCATATCCCATCTGCCATTTTTCTAGCGCAGGAATTAAATAATTATTAGTTGCTATGAGTAACACAGAGGGCCTGATTAACAAACCTGTGGTCAACTGCGGGAAATCCATTTATGGGCAAGATAGACCCTTTTTTTAAATTCCCCTGAAAATAAATCCGATGTTTAAGTTCATCTCACAGCTAATAATGAGGCCTACATTTTATTTATTTATTTCAGGTACTTACATATGATCTCTTTCAGACATTTTTGATTAAAACCACTGGAAGAAACCCAAGGCAAGCTGAATCAAGCAATCAATGTGCTTTTCACACAACAGAAATTTTTGATAATTATTTTCCTTACATAATAATAAAAAGTCGTTACTATAGAAATGCAACTTGGAAGAAGAATAAGCACATTTTCCGCCTACTCCATGTTATTAAATAGCCCTGAATTCACAAAACCATTATTTAAAGTGGGCCTTAACACAAAAAGAAATGATTTGCTATTTTATAGGGAACATTTAGAAATAATAATTTTGTCTAAGCAGTATCTTGAAAAATCTACCTTTTGGTTTGGATTTAACCTCACAAATAGCAATCCACTTCTTGTTCCTAAATCTTTATACCTGTATATCTGCAGTGTGAGATCATGTAAGGCACTGTGCCTCTGATTGCTGGTCTAAAGAGATTCACTGTTGTCATTACTGAGCTGCTCGCTGCTCTTCTTTCTGGGAAGCAAGCATCAGTACAAACATCAACATACATCTGCTTCATTCATGAAACTGTGGTTTTTTTCAGTCCTCCTGTTTGTTGATCATTCAACCCAGCAGTCATCAGATCAGCTGTTTTCACCTCTGACAGGAGGAAGTAAAGCTCTGCTCCTCAACCAAGATGGCCGCCCCCACACAGAGGACATGATGCAGAACAGGACATGGTAAGTCAAAAATGGTTTAAAAAGCTGCTACAGGCAGACCACAGGTCATACTGGTGACTAGTACTTTGCCCTCTGCTTACTATTTTCAAACACAGCTTTTACAGTTTAGGCCCTCTTTAGCATGAATTCATAGTTTTATCTTATGATAATTTTAAGATTTAATTTATATTTATTGCTTTGGTGCAGATCCTTTTCCAAAACTGCTCATAGACACCTTACAGTAACCCACTGTAAACACCAGGTCCAATTAGTCATATTACAAGGAGCAAAAATTCATGCAATAATATTTGTGAACCAATTTTTACACCTAAAGAATATCATAGAAAAAATACGCCCTCCTGGGATGCCCCTATAGGACCGTACAAAAGAGGTGTGGAACGCACGCCAATGGCGCCATCTTGGTTGTTGGAACACAGACACCCATTTGGGGGAGGAATTTTGAATGAGTTGTGACATGAAATGTTATAAATTTTGCCATTGTTTGGGGGGGGGGACCCCAGAAAACGTCCTATTGGCTACGAAACGGGTTGGGTTCTGTGATCCCCTTGAACAATGCTACTGATGTTACGTTTGATGAGCTCACTTTTACTATACTTGATGTAAGTTTTTATACCGTTTTTTAAATAAATGCAACCAGGATTTTATGCTATGGCGAGAATTTTGTTTTCTTGAATGGATGTTTGAGTTTGATGACACTGTACCGAGGGTCACCTGGATCGTGGATTTTTGGTACTCACTGTACAAATTATATCTGGTCATCCGTACCTGGCAATCCATTCTGATCTAATAAAGGTGTCATTCCTACTTGAGGTATCCATATGCTGGTTGTTACCGGCTTCCGGTAAGTGCTCATTGCACCTGGTGGTGGATCACATCTACACACAGGATTGGAGTGATTGGTGTACCGGTGGAGACTCTATATTCACCCATTAATCACCGTTTGGGACTTCTTGCTCACCTTTTTATTCATATGAACTGGTGGATGTAATATCTACCATTTACTATCTGTCATGTGTGGGTTTGGTTTACCCTGATGTGTCTGGTCATATACTTGCCTATTGGCATTTTTGACTCGAACTGAGTCTACCGAGCCTATTTAACATATCTGAGTGTGATGTATATGTTTACCACCTTTTTGTACTGCATGGTAAACAGCTAACATTGGTTGTACCTACAGATATACCTTTTGCCAATTAGGATATCAGCTTTTATGTTTGGATCGATTATTTAGAGAGAGCGCTGTACTTTTACTACTCCTTCTAATTGCACCGGTTGTCATGGTGTTGTGCTGGCGGCTGTCTTGTGTTTGAGTTAAGCAAAGCGCGGTGATTCTTCTTTTTTACGCATCATAGAAAAAATGACTATACCATACAAGCAGAAGATTTCATAACTAAAAAAATTAATTAATAAATCGTAACATAATGCCCAAGAATAAAAAATACCACATGTACCATATTTCTGTAAAATTTATGCTATTTTGTTTGATACATAAATGTGTAAGAAAGAAAAAAAAATGACTCCCTTAGAAACCAAAATTTTCTGTGCAGTAAGGCTGGGTTCACACTTGTCCGACAAACGGACCGACATTGTGAGCACAAGTCGCATTACGTCAAAAAATCTATGTTTCCCTGTGAGAGCCGTCTTAACTGCTCCGACACAAGTCAGTAAGACTTTGTTCCTGTACTACTTTGGTCTGACTTTGGTCCTACTTTAGCCCATTGAATATCACTGAAGTAGGATCAAAGTCGGATCCTTGTTCTAACCATCCGACTTGTGACATCCGACTTGGTGATTACAGCAGCAGTAAAAGGAATTTATCTCACACTGGGATTGTTTTGATTGGTCAAAGGACAAGTCTCTATCTCAAAGTTGGAGCAAAATCTTATCTTGTTCATTCAAGTCGGATAGAAGTAGGACCAAAGTAGGACCGATGTTGCAGGGCAAAGTAGGATCAAAAGTCTGTGTAGGATAGTGTAAACCCAGCCTAAGGATGAAAATTGGAAAAATTCAGAATAACTTTTAAGTGACCTATAGTGACTTGTAAATATGTGGTGGGCAGTGTATCCTGAAACTTGCAGTCCCAACAGTAGCTACAGGACTACAGATAGACAAAACAGGAGCTAGCATGGTTAGAACTGTAAACCTGCAATAAAATGGAGAGTTATGTGTACATGCACAGCAACATTACTTAGTTATGCATTTCTACCAGGAGAAGATAAAGATTAAATTAGCTAAAACATTTTCTTTTTCGGTTATAAAAGGCTTAACAGTGCTGTCAATACAGAAAACAGTTGTCTGTCACACACTGATTGACAAGTTATATGTTTTTAAAGTGGAAGTTAGCTTCCATGCATACCTATAATTAATTAAATTTATTAAAGAGAGCATTATCAGACATAAATAATGCCTATCATTTCTAAACAGAAAAGTTTCTCAAAGGAGATTTTCAATAGCGAAGAAATCCAATTTTGTGTATCAGGACAGCTTTAGCCTTTCACCTGCCCGAGGCAAGTGGTACAGTATGAACTAGATATGGCATGTATGGCAGGGCATCTGTTTTATTACACAAGCACTGCAGATTTAACAGAAAAAAATACTAATTAAAAAAAAAAGAAAAAGTAACAATCTCCAGCGGGAGTATATTAGCATGGAGTCATTAAAAATAATTACATTTTAATAATTGATTAGTTTAAAGGAGTAAGTCTGTGCTTTAAACTTTATCAACTTTGAATTAACAGTTTCATTCATTGCTCATCTCCCTGGAAGCTCTATCCATAACAGGGGTGTCACCAGCGTTTGATTACATTTTTTTTTGTTCAGTATCTGTAAAATGCATCAAGGTGCTTTCATGTGTACATTTAAAGGAGAAATCCAGCCTGAGCTCTTTTGGTCATACTTCCCCTATGGGTCACAAGAGTGCAATTCATTTTGCACTCCTGTGACCCATTTTCAGCAGAGCGTGGACTTCAAGAGTGGGGATCCGCCAGGTGCCTGGACCGACAGCCGTCTCAGCCTCTCAGCAAGCCAATCCCCATCCTTCCACAGCTCAGCACTCCAGTGAGCATGGAGGAGCAGAGCGGAGGGCTTGCTGATTGACAGCCAGCAGCTCTCTGCTCAGGGATCAGTGAGAACCGAAGCATCTGTGGTGTTCAATGCCTCGGTTCTCAGTGTAGATGCACCGGGGAACAAATGCAGCATCAGACCGATGCTGCATCCACCTAGGTAAGTATAAATCTGGAATACAAAGAAATCCTATACTTCTCTTTTAACTGTAACACCCAGCTGGAAACCTAATATTTGGCTAGGTTATGCAGTTAGAAGCAAATTGTGCAGGGAACACTGGAGAAGTGACTCTATGGAGTTTCCTACTGGTACCACTAACTGCAATACCATAATAGGTAAAACACCACAAGATTGGTCAGCACCGTGGCAAAGGGGTTAGCACTTCTGCCTAGAAGTACTAGGGTCATTGGTTTGAATCCCAACCATGTCACTGCCTGCCTGGATTTCCTCCCACACTCCAAAGACACACTGATAGGTTAATTGGTTCCTGCCTAAATTGGCTCTAGTGTAGGAATGAATGTGAGTTAGTGACCTTTGATTGTAAGCTTCTTGAGAAGTGTATACACATATATATACATATATATAAGTATATACACACTCCTTTTCTTCTACCTCCAGCACACACTTGCTTGTAGAACTACAACTCCCAGGACCAACTAGCACTGATGGTTGGATGCAGCAGAATCTCAGGTAGATCCTTGTGAATGCCCTTTACAGGCAGGGACCGCGGGCCCCTTTTGGTGTAGGAAAAAAATAGGTCATTGGTGCTAGATGTCCTTTCCTGTGGCTACTGCTCCCAGTACCACCTCTTCAGGCACTGCCAGCTCATCTGGCTGCAGCTGCCCCTTTCACTAGCTCTCCTGGCTACTTCTCCACAGTCCTCCCGGACTGACTCTGCATCCATCCCAGACTGCTTGCACTCAGTCCCTTCAGGCATGCCTCTCAGTCCTCTGATTGTATCACTCACCAGCCCACATGGCTGTCTTTCTCCTTGGAAACTTGCCCAGCTGTGTTCTCCTGCTGTCCTCTCCTTACTCCCATGCCTCCTGGTCAGGATCCCTCCGTGTGTCATGAGAAGGGTCCCTTTCATACCTGAGCCCAGGCCTGAATTCACCTGGGGAGATGCTCTCAAAGGCCTCCAACGGCCTAACACTTTATCACCATCTTGCACCCGAACTCCCCACAGCCCCAGCTGGGCTGACTCTGAGTATTTGAGGAAGTCTGCCCCCTGCTAACCCTTCTGTTGGGGATTGGTCAGGGCCCTCAGAATACTCCAGCTAGCTCCTCCTAGACTCCTCCTGACTGCTTCTGGAATCTTCTCTAAGTTTCCAGCTAGCAGGGGGAGTCACCAGAGATGCTGCTGCTGAGTCATCCAGCCTACCTGAGTCACTCACATGACCCAGAAAAAAACAACCAAGCCTGAAAATGTACCTACACTAACCCAGAAACATCTTACTCTAGCAATTCTAGGGGGTGCTACATAAAGTTAATGGAAGATGAGACTAGCTCCCTTAAGGAGACAAATTCCAAGTTCAGAGCCACAAACACATCTACAAACATCTTCTCGCTACCTTATCTAACCCCGACTGGATAGCACCCTCACACCCTCCAACTGACCAAAACCCCCCTTAAAGGTTAAGTTTACTTTTTGAGGCAGAATTTCACTTTTCATAATAAATAGAAGCCATGTCTACTGTATTTTCTGCCGAAGCCATCCCAATGTGCTTATCTCTCACTTATCTTGTCCATGGCAGCTTTAAATCTATACCTTGTTCAAATTAAAAAAAAAAATCCTTTCTGAGCCTATCACTTCCTGTGTCATCATGTGACTGACCATCCACTAAACTTCCTATCCCATCATGTACTGCCTTACTGCATCACAAAATAGGGTGTGTTTACCTCTCTAGACCATGTCCCCCTCCCCTCACCATACCCACCTATTTTTTTTTTTATTCCCACCCACTTTCCTTAGTCTTTCTTTAAGGTGGCTACACACAGTACAATCTGATTGTACAGTCTCCTTTAGATCTACTTTCAACAATGTAGTTCAAGTGTCTGCCTGATTTGATACAAATTGAATGGGTTGTTCAGGTGGATCTATCTATTAGACAGTTTTGGTTAATCTAAAGGAAATTATACAGAGATTGCACAATCAGATTGCATAGTCTATGGCACTTTACAATAGCACATTGGAGGGAGGGTATGCAAAGACACTCAGCTGTCATTGTTCTTGTTTAACCACTTCCCGCCCGGTGTTTAGACAAATGACGTCCGGGCGGGGCGTTCATTATCCTGACTGGTCATCTATTGACGTCCTCAGGATAATCCGCGATCGCGCGCCCCTGGGGGCGCGCATCGCTGCGATCGGTGGTGCTGTGGGTCAGTCTGACCCACCGCATTACTGACCGAGGTAAAAGGCTTCGAGCCGAAGCCTTTTACCATGTGATCAGCCGTGACCAATCACGGCTGATCACAGTGTAAATAGGAAGAGCCGACGGGGGGGGGGGGCTGCGCTGAACATTTATCAGCACAGCCACCCTCAGGATCACCCCACTGGACCACCAGGGAGCCTGCCCAGGACCACCAGGAAGCCCCCCCCAGACATCACAAAGAGGCCGCCCAGGACCACCAGGGAAGGACCACAGAGGCCGCCCAGGACCACCAGGGAGCCCCCACTAGACCACCAGGTAAGGGCAATATTGTGCACTGTAGGGATGGCACTGTGCCCATGTATGTTGCCTTCCAGTGCCATCCCTAATAGTGCTTGTTGCACCAGTGCCCACCACTGCCACCTATCAGTGCCCACCTGTACCACCTATCAGTGCCCACCTGTGCCACCTATCAGTGCCCACCTATGCCACCTATCAGTGTCCACCTGAGCCACCTAAAAGTGCCCACCTGTGCCACCTAAAAGTGCCACCTATCAGTGCCCAGTGCCACTTATCAGTGCCACCTATGAGTGTCCATCAGTGCTGCATATCAGTGTCCGTCAGTGTTGCTTGTCAGTGCCGCCCATCAGTGCTGCATATGTGCCCCATCATCAGTGCAACCTTATCAGTGCCACCTCATCAGTGCCAATCTGTACTGCCTCATCAGTGCCCATCAGTGTAGCCACATCGGTGTCCATCAGTGAAGGAGAAAATGTACTTTATACAAACTTTTGTGACAGAAACAAAGAAAAATTTTTTTTTTTCAAAATTTTCGGTCTTTTTTTTTTTATAGCGCAAAAAATAAAAACCGCAGGGGTGATCAAATACCACCAAAAGAAAGCTCTATTTGTGGGAACAAAATGATAAAAACTTTGTTTGGGTACAGCGTCGCACGACCGCGCAATTCTCATTCAAATCGCAACAGCACTGAAAGCTGAAAATTTGTGTGGGAGGGAAGTGTTCTAAGTGCCCGGTATTGAAGTGGTTAAACACATCAAATTTACTTTCAGGCCCCATTCACACCTAGCCTAGTGGAAGTGTGCATTTTTTGGCACATTTTTTCCCATGACATGCTTAGGGCCGCCCATTCATTTAAATGGACTACCCTACCTGTGCATGCAGCAAAGTAGCTCAAGGGACATTTTGGCAAGCTGCGATTACTACCTGTTTTTCTGCATTTGTCGAGTGTTATGTCACATGGCAAAATGGGTGCTTGCTTCTGTGTTTGGGTTGCTGTTCACAATGAATGGCACCAAAAATGCAACTAGTTCATTTTAGATGTATAAAAGTAGCCAAAAACTATACAATCTGATTGTACAATCTCTGTACAATCTGCTTTAGATTTACCAAAACTATATAATAGGAGGACACACATATCTATCCAATTGCTCTGTATCCAACCAGGCAGGCTGTTGCACGTCATAGTTAATGGTAGATCTAAAGGAGACTGTACAATCAGATTGTGTAGTGTATGGTGAGCTTTACTGACTTTCAGGGACACACTTCTCCTGTTTTCAGTGATACAGTTCTGCTCCACTTAGACATTATGCGATCACTCAGCTCCTGCACACTCTTTCAAATAAGTGATCTATGCAAGAAGATGGTAAGGTATAAAACAATCGATCAGCAGAGGAAAACACTGGGTATGTATGAGAATGGTGCTCACTGATGATGCCTGCATTTAATTACAGAGGTAAGTAGAAGCACCCTCCTGGAGGGTGAGGACAGGTGCAGTGTGTGTGCTAATGAGGTCAGCAGTTGAAGTACTTTCTTCTAATGTTTTTCGTATCCCAAAGGAAAATACCAGAAGAGACTGGAGGGTGAAGTAATGACTCCCCTAAAATAAAGGGAAAGCTTTTTCTTTTCTGCAACAGAGGTACAGTAATGGTATACTGGTACATATGGAAGCTGGAATTTAGAAAAAAAGTGAACTTAGATTTTATTACTGAGTCACTGACTTACCTAAATGCTTTACTTGGCCTGCCCCTTCATCTTCCTCACCTCAACTCCCTACTACCCCTCCTTCCTTCCCCTCCTCTTCACACCCCTCCCATTCTTGAACCAAGATCTTGACTCTCTCCATCTGGCATGTCCTCTGCCTTCATCTCA
>BLSH010002567.1:712989-749821 GCA_018402905.1 Glandirana rugosa
ATAACCTACTTGCGAGGCTTTCGACACGAAAAGCAGACTAAAAGAGTAACACACATGATCCGAATTTCACCAACATTTGGAGTCAGTACCTTAGACTCATTTCATGTATGTATATATCACAAATAGACACAGAGTGGTTTCGAGATTCACAGCAAAGAGAGACCGCGAAGGAAGGACACAATAGTCGTACTCAGTGAAGACTCTCCAAAACGGCTGTGTACTGTACACAGCCCTCTCCACCCCTTCTTGAGTATTGCCTCGAACAAATAAGTGTTATGTCAAGAAGACGACACACCTCCCCCCACACAAGGAAAGGAGGTTAGTCGAGAGTGTGTGACATTAACATCGGAGAGGTGGGGGAGGAGTCACGAGGACTGTCTACTTCTTGTAAAGAATTTTGCTTAGAGCTTTGGTGAGACACAGATAAACACTATATATGTATGTACTTTACTCAGATTCCATGACTGAGGTTTACAACCACTTTAAGCCTAGTACACACAATGAGAAAATCAGACGAAAAGCACAGCTTTCGGAGCGTTCATCCAATAATATGATAATCAGTAAACAGCTTTTGGGAACTGATCACGACAGTTTATGTGAAAATATCCGAAGGAGCAAACATGAACAAACTATTTTTGTGTAATTAGTATAGCATTTGTATGAAAAAAAATAGTGTGACTAAGACCATGCATGCTCGGAAATGAAAAGAATACATTACAATACATTACATCATCCGTCATATGAGAGTTTTTGTAACTTTAGTGCTCTATTGGTTTTTGATATGAAACTAGCATGTAAAAAAAAAAAGGACGGTCATTCGTCTGATATTCTTATTATGTGTACTAGGCTTTAGAACTGTGGAAAATGATAGATTCCCAGTTGGCTCAGAGTTGGCTCCCTCCCTATCCTGATTTGAGAGCTTCTGTGCAGTGGATTATAGAAGCTTTTCAACAAAACAAATTCAGATATAGAGTCTAATAAAATTTAATTGTTTTCCATATTAACATAACTAGATGGTCTGGAGGTCAGCAAACACTTGGCCACTCAAAGAATGCTAAAATCTGTTGACAGGTATCAAATTCTAAGCACCCCGGTGTTACTGCACATACCTGCACTACCTTTTAGTATCCTCTACCTTGCCTGAATGCATCAATTATACACAAGAAGCTTGCCCACTCCTTCCCTTCTTCTTCACTTTTATATTTGTCAGTGAGGCAGCCCACAGTTGTGACTTACAAATAGGAATATGTGATGTGACCATTGAAAATTGAGGTGCAAAACGTCAATTGCCCTCTGTAACATTGCATGTACGGTTTATAGCCTTACTTTGGGTTCACTCGTTCTAGACAAAGACTGGTACCCTTTAATGCATGCTAAAACATTTATTCACCCAAGCCTTTGTATCAGATGGAAGACTGAAAGGGACCTACAAGCCCTCCTTTGGTGCCCTTTCTTAAGCGTATGCCATTCCTGCCCTTGTCCTTCAGACATGCGTTTCGTTCCTAATTAACATTTGGACGAATTTTCGTTATTCAGAGATTCGGATATATCCGAATTACAATATAAACAAATTTTAACGAATGCTCCAAATAACGAAACAAAATTCGGACTGCAATTCAAATCAAAGTTTACATAACTAGATTAGCAAATCTAAACAAAACAAATTTTTGTCTATTGTCCTTGCAAGCCCCTGTACTGTGCAGGTATATACCATATATATATATATATATATATATATATATATATATATATATATATATATACTTCTTATACCACACTTCAAATGCTTGCGATTCTTCCTAACAGGTAAACATAAAGCTATGTGATAATATATATATATAAGACTTACAGTAGCTGCCAGCCACATGATTTCTACATTCTTTCTTTTTTTGGCATGAGTGTTTTGGTGAAGGTTTTCTAGGAGTTCTTTCAGGTCACTTTGATCATGGAATAACTGTGGACCTAAAAAAAAAAGCAAACATTTAACGCACACTTTTGTACACACAAACTAAATCAAGATGTACAAAAGCTACACACAAAATAAACCTAAAAAAAATAAAAAAAAAGTGTGGTCACCCCTGTGTTAGCGTAAAATACCCATTTTTTAAAACAAATTAATAACACATACATTTCTGGGCAGAAAGTTAATCACAAACTAATTGGTGCCATTTTGATATTACACATTAGCTAGAGCTATACAGCTGTTTTATACGTAGCATTATGATGACAAATGCAACAAACACAGACATATTATTCCCCTTTAACATCTTAACCATTTGTAATGTAGCCTGCATACATAAAATGTACTGTGTTATTCCCATATAATTATTATAATATTGAAGTGTAAACCTATATGCTCCAATGCAAGAATGAAAGAGTCCTAACCAATTTGTTTGGTCATATGAACTTCACATTCAACTTGGAGATGAAATTCTCTTAAACTGGACTAAAAGTTCACAGACTGATTCTATTGTGCACAGACAGAGATGCTTTGTCACCTTCCCTTCCCTGCTGCCTGCCATGACCCTTCTTGCAACCACCATATACGATGTGCGAAATCCTGACATTTCATTTTATTTTATAGTGCAGTGACAAATAAAAATCAATTCACTTGCAAGGAAAGTATAGTTTATGTTGTATGTATTGAACAACGTGTCTCTCTAGGCTGCCAGAAGACTGATATACTGTATAAAGTTAGCTATCAAAGCTGCATCACAGTTGTCTGAGCTTTTTGTCCCTCTTACCTCAACTACCATTCACCTATTTTCACATTACATTGGCCCTAAAAGTAAAAATGCCAGGACATTTCTTTTAGCCCACTGCAACCACTCTGATTCACACTTTGCTACCATAATGCATACATCCCAACTGTCCCTGATTTGGAGCAAAGTCCCTCTGTCCCTCATTTTGGTCTGATCTATATAGTTGTATGCAAAATGCACTAATTCTCTTTTAAAAAGTGTTCCCCAGTTTTCCCCTTTAATCCAGTTTTCTAAATTGCTGCATTTGCAAATTTCAAAGGTCAGAATAAAGGAATAGCAGTGGTTTAAAAAAAGCACTTGTGGCTTTAACTAATCGTTTTTTGTTTAATTCTCATTTAAGGGGGTGTGGCAGAGGGCGTGTCCTATGCCTACATACTTTTTCTAATAGGTGTCCCTTCTTCCCATCTCAAAAAGTTGGGAGGTATGCATAATGCACTGGGAATACAAAAGAAAGAATCTAGTTACTATGGCCAATAAGAACTATTTTTAAGTTGTACATATGAGGTTCACTGTTGTGAGCTTTAAAAGGTTAGTGTGGTTTGGACAATCACATGCATAGCAGTGTGTCCAACATACTGAAGCTATGATAAAGATACAGACAAGGATACATGAGTTTTATTTATTCATTTTAAGCAGATGATCTGAATTGTAGAAAACTTGCAGCATATAGAGGAAATGCAAAAAATACTAAAAAGAACCCAAAAAACGTTGCTAACAAGGTTTTACAAAATCGTCGTCTTTGTGCAAAGGCAGCAGCTCTAAACTGTTAGAAAACGTCTGTGAATGGAAAAGCTCCAGCTGCTATTTGTACAAATCACTGCTTTGGTTTCTTATCTTGTACAATCTTTTATTTGCAACCCAGTGCAAATGGATTCATGGTGAGATACTTCTTTAAAGGAAAAATGTTGGTTCTTCTGAAGTTTGCATCTTCTCACTGCGAAGAGCAACTTGTGAAGAAATCTTTAGAACTTACGTAGGCATAAATGAAATATTAAAATGTGTTTCTGCTAGAAACCGCAATTTAGACCAACACTTTTAGATATTTTTTTTACAGTTTAAAAGCCTTTGTCACAGATAGCAAAGAAATAGATGAACAGGATGTACTGCATTTAGCAGGTTCCAAATCAGAACATCTGCAAACAACAGTTCATACAAAGCCAAGAAAGCCAACTGACTAGAAGGAAAACAAGACTGTATGCTAAAAGCAGACATTTATGAGCAAACTCTCCATTAGTTGGCTGCGAAGGCAGTTCATGTGCTTGCCCTAAAGCCTCGTACACACGGTGCAACGGTCGTATGAAAACAGTAGTACAGTTTGTTGTGCAATCATCCAACCGTTCGTACGCGCGATTAGAACAGCCGACGTGCGACGGTCGTACAACAGAAATTGGATGAGCAGACTAGAAAACTTTTGTTGTACAACAAGCAGTCATACGACTGTTGACTCATGTGTACAGAAAAGTCGGCCCAACAAGTTGTATGTGCAAAACACGCATGCTCAGAAATCAGGTACGCCCGGAAGTGTCCGTTCGTGTAAACCTACGTTCCCAATTCACAAATCACATTCACCTGAACCTCCTCTTTATACGCTCGTAACACATCACTACGTTCGGCTTGGTCGTACGATCGCTTAGTGCACATCAGTATGCGAGACACAACAGCCAACATACGATTTTGGATATCCAGTCATACGACCGTCGCATTGTGTGTACGAGGCTTCAGTGTCCCAGGCTTCAACACCCAGTCAGATATCTTTATATAAAGGAAAGTGCTCAGTGAAGGCTGGGGAGGTGCTTTAAGGATTAGGAGAAAAAAATGAAAGAAGATCCCACTGGTTGCTTTAGACAAAAAAAATATTTATTTCTTGTGAGCCAATCTAGATTGCAGTGTAACTGGATTAAATGCATTCCTTCTATACTTACAGTCAGGGGAGGTTTTATCTGTACACAGCCTATAATACTCTTCCAAATGTTCAACATTCTCTTGGTTAATACTTTCTTGCAAAGATGTGTCACCAAACCTGCAATATATGCATTTATTTAAAAAAAACACATACATTAAATATTTAGCTGAAAAAATCAAAATGTCTTGGAAAACTATGCTAAAACAGAACAATCCAAGCTAAAATCTGTCAAGCAACGGATTTACTTGCCGAATCAATTTCTGCCTGGCAGTGTCATATATTTGCAATGAGCTCATATTAGATTATTCTCTTTTCAGAGAACACTACTCAAAACTCTACTAGTTCATTTACCTGTCTGGTAGCTCATTAACTGAAAGATATTTGATAAGTAAATGTCATCAAAGGGCAAGGCTGGTCACAAGTACAGGAGAGTGGTTGGAGGTTTAGGCATTAATCCAGTCATCAAATGATTGTTTAATGATTGCATAAACTGCTTGCTCATTTTGCCTGAGCAGAAAGTGTGCAAGAAACCCCAGCTCAGATCTTACCTTGGGAATACCACCACAGCTAACAAAAGGCAGGCTATTTTCTGAGAATTAAATTAGAACATCAGGTCATATAAAATGGATTAGTGCAAATCTACTTGATGCAGGCTTATTTAAAGAGAAACAATCACCAGTTTGCTCATCTAAAGAGTAAAAAGACTATAGTGTAGAATGGCACAGCCCTATCCCATTCCTTGTTTGCTCTGCATAAAATGATGATACAAATTCTAAATGTGTATATACAAATGAGCCTGACTGAGGTTTTTAACCTCATGTTGTTTTCAGGGCTGCGAAGATGAATATAGAAACACTACCAGTGATGTCTTAGAACCAACATGAGGCCAACTCTTTTCACATTTTAGTTTGCATTACATGGTTTGTATAGTAAGTCCCCTACATACAAACATTCAACTTGCAAACTTTCAAAGATGCAATTGTGTGTTCGCATGACCAATCCTGTAAAGCTAGGTACACACAATCATTTTTTTTTTTTGTTCAACCCAGCGGGCTAAAGGAAAAAAAAACGGACAGATCGCAGTACCAATACAAGCAACGTTGGTGCAGCGACCTCCCCTGCGGGCCTTTGTGTTGTGACAGGGGAGCTCCCCCCACCAGAACACATTGACCAGCACTGGCAGCCTTTTTCTGCAAGCGTTGAGCTTTGCCGGAGTTGAACTTGTGGGGACACACCGGGTACCCCAAGAGGGTTCTATTGTCTTTTTACTCTCAGGGTACCCGGTGTATCCCCACATTTGTCCTCAGCCCTGTTGCTTGCACACTTCCGGTTTCTGCATCTTGAACACAGCTCTGATGTATTGCTTCTCATAATTAATGTAAATGAAATGTACATGTTTTATACTTGTTCATACACATATACTCATTGATGTTTTTTCATCTACCCAGAAAAAAAAGAGTAAAATAAGCTCCTAAAGAAGCGTACATGGTGAAAATGCAGAGCTTACAAACTACAACATTATCCTACTCCAGCTCTGCCTAGAATATCCATCAGGGTTAAAAAGCAAAAGGAGCTGTGCTGACCTTAAAACATAATATTACTAAATGTGCATGCATAAATCAGTGAATAAATAGTCCATAAGATCAACAATTCATTGACTAAATAAAACCATAAGACGAGTGTCCATTTAAAGTGGTTGTCAACCTGTGACAACCACTTTAACCTACAGGTAAGCCTATAGGCTATAGGCTTACCTGTAGGTGCCCTGCATATCTCCTAAACCTGCATGGTTCAGGAGATATACAGTTTCCTAAATGTGCCTACGTAATTTCGACACATGCGCAGTGAAGAAACGGCCTCCGTGCCGTTCCTTCACTGTGATCGTGCCGTGACTGGTGGGAGTGATGTCACGCGACTCCGGCCAGTCACAGAGCCAGAGTAGCAGCCCCAGAAGGAAGAGGGGCTGAAGATGGATGCTGCCTGCACAGAGGACATCACTGGACGTCACAGGCTTCGTTTGCAGGTAAGTGACATATAATGGGCTACTATATGATGCATAGTAGCCCATTATGCTTCTACTTTGCAGAGGAATACAGAGAAAGTAAACCCCATCAGGGTTTACTTCCTCTTTAAGTGCTCATCGTGACAATTATTGAATGTTGTCACACCACGACAAAAGTGCACCTCCACCACACAGAAGACACGTTTACCAGATGGCAAGCTTAAAAAGCTTGCGGCTATTGCCCAGCCAAGGCCTTTATCCTGAGAGGGAATCTGATGTCAGTTCTTGGACGGATCTCACTCTGTACAGGAGGAAGCCACAGACTTCTATAGCTCTCACAAGGACCAAGGAATTGACTCAACATTTGGTGGACATTGGGCAAAATATCCAAAAAAAAAGAACTTGCTATAGTGTAAAACCAACTAGACCTTTAATAAAAAAAATATGGTATTGCATTTACAGCAAGGAGCAGAATTAAAAACAAAAACTAAAAAGCCGGCCGGCTTGCATAGACCACCCATCTCTTCGGGATAGTAGCAACGCGGTGAAGTCAGAACGTCCCTCCTCCCAAGGTGATCCCGGAAGGACGGGTGGTCTATCTATGCAAGTCAGCCGCCTTTTTAATTCTGCTCCTTGCTGTAAGTGCAATACCACATTTTTTTATTAAAGGTGTAGTTGGTGTAGTTGGTTTTACACTATAGCAAATTCTTTCTTTTTGGATATTTTGGCCAATGTCCACCAAATGTTGAGTCGATTCCTTGGTCCTTGTGAGAGCTATAGAAGTCTGTGGCTTCCTCCTGTACAGAGTGAGATCTGTCCAAGAGCTGACATCAGATTCCCTCTCAAGATAAAGGCCTTGGCTGGGCAATAGCCACAAGCTTTTTAAGCTTGCAATCTGGTAAGCAAGTTTTCTATGTGGTGGAGGTGCACTTTTGTTGTGGTGTGACAACATTCAATAATTGTCACGATGAACACTTAAATGGACACTCGTCTTATGGTTTTATTTAGTCAATGAATTGTTGATCTTATGGACTATGTATTTACTGGTTTATAAATGCACATTTAGTAAATTTTATGTGTTAAGGTCAGCACAGCTCCTTTTGCTTTTTATTTGTATTTTCTGTGTGTATCTCACAGTAGAGCTGCGGCTTTGATATATATTTTTGAATTTGTATTTATATGTTAGCATGGTGATTTTCTGTTTTTCTTTATCCATCAGGGTTGCCACATGTTGTGGCCCTGATCCAGTGGTCAGAGTTGGAGATGTCAGTGATGATTTTATGTGTTTTTATGCTATTATATGTGAATCGTTACTGATGAAAGTTTTTGTTTTTATTACTGGTGCCTATAAGGTCCATGATTCTATCCTATACATATAATGATGCAACATAGTTAAGTAGGTTGAAAAAGACAAATCCCTCTAGTTCAGACAAAAGAAAAAAAAATATAAATAGAAAACCTTAATATATACAGCCCTAAACCCACAGTTGATGTTAAAAGTGAACATCAGGTAACGCAAGCTTTAACCAATAGGCACCTCTAAACAATACAAAGCATGCTAAAGAACATTACAATGAATGAGATCTTACTCTTACTCTTTTCTTGCCGCTTCATACTTCAACAGTGCCGGAGCCTTGTTTATCTGGAGCTTCTCCTTAAAGCTCGACAACTAATTACATTCTGTAAAGTGATCATAAATTATACTGAAACAATGTCTCACCTTTCTGCTATGGTTTGCTGCTCATTAATTCCAATATTAAAAAGCACTGGGTAAACATTGAGCGGTTTTCCGTCTTTGATCTGTTGTGGAAGAAGCTCGAACATTTTTGTCGGAAGTCTGACCTCCACCTCGTAGTGCTCTCTAAAATGAAATTCAAACCACCATCAATTACTTTTCCCAAAACTAAAAATGATATTACCAACTGTACATGTAAACATCTTTAAAGAGGAACTGCAGTCTGCTCACATAATTTGTAATAAAAACATCTTTGCCATTCTGAAACTTCCCTCCAACCACTTTGTATATTATTTTATACATACTGTGACTCTGTACTTGCCAAATATGCTGCAGAAATCTCCCTCCACTAAGTCTGGCTGCAGCCATTTTATCTGTGGGCAGCTGAAGCTGTTGCCTGTTCACTTACTGGATTTACACAAACACACAGAAGCACACCTCCAGCTCTGCAGCTTTCATTGGCCCTCTCATGACTCATCCCCCTCCCTTCCTGACAAACTCTCACAGAAACAGGAAGTGGGCTGTATAAGGTATTTACTGGCAGAGAAAAACATGTTTTACTGTCCAAAGTTAAAACAACAAGGGCAGAAGATTTAATAGATGGAAAGTTGATAAAATAACAGAAGATCCACTTTATATTCTCACTCACACTTATTTTAACGTGGCAATGTAAAAACACAAAGTGCAGAAATCCAGGCCATGAACATACCACACTAGGATGTGCAGGCATAAGTTAATTATTTTTAAAAAAAATTTCCATGACATTAACACTCAAAGTGTGACATTTAAGATGAGGGAAAATAGCAGACATAGAGAAGCCAAACAACTTATGTTAATTTAAGAGAAACATATATATTTTTTAAATCACAGCCTTTTTAGCCTTATCCAATAATATATGTTAATTAGAATACACACAGTAGGAAAGTGATTATGTATACTACATTCCAAGCATCAAGAGAAAGAAAACTGGCTATGATGTTGTGGACCTCACAAGGGTTGATGCAGAGTTCTGGTTTTGCTTCTTGTAGCTTTAGGCACTACACTGTGTGAACAATTATTAGGCAAGTTGTATTTTTGAGGATTTACTTCATTATTGAGCAACTGCAGTGCTCTCGATCAATCCAACATGTTAATAAACCTCAAACCTGAATATTTAAGAAAGTAAAAGTGAGGCTTTTGCTTTTTTAGGAGAATATCTATGTGTGCACAATTATTAGGCAACTATTAGTGTGTAGAATTATGCAACTAAATGAAAAATGAAAATTTTCCCATCTCACTTGTTTATTTTCATTTCTTAAAGTGAGAATATAAAACAAACAACTCAAAATTGACAAATATCCATTTCTGACATTTCTAAAAAAACAAAAAACAAAACAGTGACCAATAGAGCCAGCCTTCTTTTCAATAACAGTCATGAGCCTTCCATTCATGGAATCTGTCAGTTTCTGTTGATGATCAACTTTTTGTGCAGCAGCAACCACAGCCTCCCAGACACTGTTCAGAGAGAGGTGTACTGTTTTCCTTCATCGTAAATCTCCCATTTAAGAAGGGCCCACAAGTTCTCAATAGGGTTTAGATCAGGTGAGGAAGGGGGTCATGTTCTTATTCTTTCATTTTTAAGGCCTTTACTGGCTAGGCATACAGTGGAGTACTTCAGTGAATGCAATGGAGCTTTGTTCTGTATAAATATCATGGTCTTCTTGATAGATGCAGACTGTTTCCTGTACCACTGCTTTAGAAAGTATCTTCTAAAAACTGGCAGTAGGTTTGGGGGTTTGAATTTTGAGTCCATCTTCAACCCAAAAAGGTCCAACTAACTCATCTTTAATAATACCAGCCCATACCAGTACCCCACCTCCACCTTGCTGGCATCTGAGTCGAAGTGGGACTCTTTGCCCATTACTAATTCAGCCACAGGCTAATCCATCTAGTCTGTCAAGAGTCACTCTCATCTTATCAGTCCATAAAACCTCTGAAAAATCTGTCTTCAGATATTTCTTGCCCAAGTATTGACATTTCAACTTATGTGCCTTGTTCAGCGGTGGTCAGGTTTCAGCCTTCTTTACCTTGGCCATGTCTCTGAGCACTGAACACCTTGTACTTCTGGGCACTCCAGGTAGGTTGTAGTTCTGGAATATGACAGCACTGGAGGATATTGAGTTCCTGGTAGCTTCACGTTTGATTCTTCTAAAATATTTGGCAGTTAATTTGTGTTATATTTTCTGAACATGTTTCTTGCAACCCTGTTGACTATATCCAACAAAATGTTTGATAGCTCTGTGATCATGCCCCAATATCTTAGCAATTTCAAGAGTGATGCATCCCTCTGAAAGACTTTTTACAATTTTTGACTTTGAAAAGTCAGTTAAATCTCTTTTTTGGCCCATTTTGCCAGAGGATATAAAGCTGCCTAATAATTATGCACACCATGATATAGGGTGTTGATTTCCTTAGGCCACACCCTCCCTCATTATACAAATACACCCCCTGAATAAACCCCACTATGGCTCTCATTACACTGTACTGTCTACAGTCATACTCACACTCCTCTGCATAGTCAACTGCATTAAAAAGGTTGTAAAGGTTTTTTTTTTTTAACCACTTGCCAACCTACTCGTGCAGATATACTGCTGCAGATCGGCTCCCCTGTGCGAACCAACGTACCTGTACATCTGTCCATACATGTGGGATTGCAGGCATGCAATCTATGTCCACTGGCGGCCCACGATTGTTCTGTGCAGAGGCAGAACGAGGATCTGTCAATGTGAACACAGCAGATTCCTGTTCTGAGAGGGGACATGACAGAGATCTACTGTTCCCTGTCATAGGGAACAGTGATCTCGATCATGTCCCTGGCAGCCCATTCCCCCTACAGTTAAAGCGCTGCTGAGGGAACACAATTAACCCCTTGATTGACCCCTAGTGTTAACCCCTTCCCTGCCAGTGTCATTTTTACATTGATCAATGCATTTTTATAGCACTGATCAATGTAATGTCACTGGTCCCCAAAAAGTGTCATTTGGGGTCAGATTTGTCCGCTGCAATGTCACAGTCCCAATAAAAATCGCAGATCGCCACCATTACCAGTAAAAAAATAAATAAATAATAAAGTCCATAAATCTATACCGTATTTTGTAGACACGATAACTTTTGTGTAAACCAATCAATATACGCTTATTGCGATTTTTTTTTTTACCAAAAATATGTAGAAAAAAACATATTGGCCTAAACTGATGAATAGATTTGTTTTAGTATATATTTTTTTGGATATGTATTTTAACAGAAAGTAAAATAAATAGTTTTTTCTTCAAAATTGGCGGTCTTTTTTGTTTACAGCGCAAAAACTAAAAAATGCAGAGGGGATCAAATATCACCAAAAGAAAGCTTTATTTGTGGGGGAAAAAAAGGACGTCAGTTTTGTTTGGGTACAACGTCGCCATATTGAAAAAAATGGCCTGGTGAGGATGGGGGCAAATCCTTCTGGGGATGTAGTGGTTAAAAAAATAAACATGTTAAACATGTTATACTTACCTCCTCTGTGCAAGGGTTTTACACAGAGTGGCTCTGATCCCCCAGGGGCGCTCCCAGCTCCACCACTTCTTGAGTCCCCCCTCAGAAAAGCGATTTACCTGGGGGCACTCGTGCAGGCACGCTCCCGAGCCCTGCTGCTGCGTCCATTGACACAGCCCCCCCGGCTCTCGTGTCACTGGATTTAATTGACAGCAGCGGGAGCCAATGGCTCCCGCTGCTATCAATCTATCCAATGAGGACCCAAGACATTGGCTGGAGCTTCTGTGCTTATCCCCGTCGCTGGAACGATCAGGCTCAGGTAAGTAAAAGGGGGGCTCTGGGGGGCTGCTGCACTACAGAAAATTTTTCGCCTTAATGCATAGAACAGTGGTGGCTGGTGAAAGTTTAGGATGGGGGAGCGGCAGACCCCACCCTTCCTTTTTGACCCCCACCCACTTCTCATAAGCCCCACCTCTATAGTTTCCACCCATTGTGTCAGGAGTATATAGCCCAGAATCACCAGATAGGGTATACAGCATCACCAGATAGGGTATACAGCATCACCAGATAGGGTATACAGCATTACAGAGAGGGTATAGCGCATCACCAGATAGGGGTGCACAAAGTCACCAGATAGGGGTATAAAGAGCCACCAGATAGGGTATACAGTCACCAGATAGGATATACAGAGTCGCCAGATAGGAGTATACAGAGCCACCAGATAGGAGTATACGGAGCCACCAGATAGGAGTATACGGAGCCACCAGATAGGAGTATACGGAGCCACCAGATAGGGTATACAGAGTCACCAGATGGGGTATAGAGTCACCAGATGGGGGTATACAGAGCCACCAGATAGGGGTATACAGAGCCACCAGATAGGGTATACAGTCACCAGATAGGGTATACAGTCACCAGATAGGGTACACAGTCACCAGATAGGGTACACAGTCACCAGATAGGGTACACAGAGCCACCAGATAGGGTATGCAGTCAACAGATAGCAGTATACAGAGCCACCAAATAGGAGTATACAGAGCCACCAGATAGGAGTATACAGAGCCACCAGATAGGAGTATACAGTCACCAGATAGGGCATACAGTCACCTGATAGGGTATACAGTCACCAGATAGGGTACACAGTCACCAGATAGGGTACACAGAGCCACCAGATAGGGTATGCAGTCAACAGATAGCAGTATACAGAGCCACCAGATAGGAGTATACAGAGCCACCAAATAGGAGTATACAGAGCCAGCAGATGGGAGTATACAGAGCCACCGGATAGGGTATACAGAGTCACCAGATAGGGGTATGCAGAGCCACCAAATAGGGGCATACAGAGTCCCCAGATAGGGTATACAGTCACCAGATAGGGGTATACAGAGCCACCAGATAGGGGTATACAGAGTCCCCAGATAGGAGTATACAGAGCCACCAGATAGGGTATACAGTCACCAGATAGGGTACACAGTCACCAGATAGGGTATACAGAGCCACCAGATAGGGTATTCAGTCACCGGATAGCAGTATACAGAGCCACCAGATAGGGTATGCAGTCACCGGATAGCAGTATACAGAGCCACCAGATAGGAGTATACAGAGCCACCAGATAGGAGTATACAGAGCCAGCAGATGGGAGTATACAGAGCCACCAGATAGGGTATACAGTCACCAGATAGGAGTATACAGAGCCACCAGATAGGGTATATGGTCACCAGATAGGAGCATACAGAGCCACCAGATAGTAGTACACTGCTCTACTCCCCCCCCCACACCCCCGCCGTGGGCCTTGCGGGCGACACTGACAGCATGCACCCCCGTCCCAAAGGTCAGCGACTTACTGTGTGTGTGGATTGGCGCTTTGGCCAATTGGGAAACAGGTCTCACCGACCTGTCTCCTGATTGGCGGGAGGCACTGCAGCGTGAAAATAGTGAAAATTAATTTGCCTTGGTCACACAATTGGGTGGGATCGGGGAGAACTCTCTGCCTCCCGAGCCCACCCTTTTTTGAAGCCTATTAGAGCCTTGGGCTCTAATCAGATGTTTAAAAAAAAAAAAAAAACACTCTCTCCCACCCCTGCCATAGGAATCCATGTGTCCGGCATCCTGAAAGGGGATGTGCACATGGATAGGAGGGCGGCGGCAGGGATGGGGGGGCGGCACCCGTGCGCCCTTAATGCACAGGTCGCCACTGGCATAGAATACATTAAGGTGAAAAACTTCAAGGGTTTACAACCCCTTTAAGGGATGATACAGCAGCGGTAACCAACAATGGAATCCCTGCAGAGTTGAGACTTGGATGGAAAATGTCGATGACTGCAGGCTCCACCAGCCATATTGGGAAAGCCTGCCTGTCATTGAGAGGCAATGATTTCTCAAGAACAGGGCAAAAGGCAAATCCAGTGAACATGTTTGAGAGCAGGTATCAGGAATGTTTTTAACCCGCAGTATGAAAGTATTTTTGATTACAGGCTCCAGCCAGTGGCCATTTTAGAATATCTGCTTCTCATCTCAGCCTGTGACCAAAGGCAGTTGGATGCCTTAGAAGGAATCAACAAAAGTCTTTTTGAAAAATGAGAGAGGGTGTTTAAAAAAAAAGCTTTTTAATGCTAAAAAGGAGGAGCTAATTGGTGCAAATAATTATATTTTTGTGGGCCCTAGATATAGTCAGTGCCTTCTTGTGCCTAAACTGATATATTGAATAGCAAATAGGTGAAGAAATAGTGGAGCTTGCCCACAACTGCCAGCCAGTTAGTTTAATTTTACCAGTAAATAGTGCAGGAAATTTGATTTATTGTGATCACCAAATCCCATCCCTTTTCCAAGTAAACCAGAGAAAGCAAAAAAACAAGCAAATTTCTGGTGTGTGTGTGTGCATGTTTGTAGTGTTGTTATGGCTAACAACACTAACAATGCAAACTGTGGCCCTAACTGTCCTCTGACTCCAGAAAAAAGTTCCACTGACATTAAAGTGACTGTAAAGTCTCAAGGTTTTTTACTTTAATGCATTAAATGCATTAAGGTAAAAAAACACTTCTTTAATGCAGTCCCCCCCCCCCCCCCAGAGCCCCTCTTTTACTTACCTGACCCTGATCCATTCCAGCAATGAGCATGAGCCCAGCAGCTCCAGACACTGTCTCTCTCATCAATGGACACATCCAGAGACATAACTAGAACCTTCAGGGCCCCCGGTGCAAGAAATTATGAAGGGCCCCCTGACCCCTGGCCAGGGCCCTTCCCTCTTCCCACTGATCTTGAGGCCCTTTACTCCCATCGCGGGTCCCTTTATTATGGTACCGCAGCGGGGCCCTTTCACAAGTTCTGCAGCAGGCCCCCTTTCTGCCATCTTCGGGCCTTCCCATGGTGGTGAAATGCCAGGGCCCGGTCACAATTGCAACCTTTGCAATCCTGATAGTTCCCTCGCTAGTGTCAGTAGTTTTTAATTTTTATTTAAAATTTTTTTTTTACCATTTCATTTATTTTACAATTTTATTTTTACAATTTTTTTAGGAGCTTTGTTGGGGGGCTTTGATGAGATATCAGGGGTCTAAACAAACCTCAGCTTTCAATTTTCATCTGTGTAGCCTCAGCTGCACAGAATGAATGGACAGGAATAGCTGTGCACCGAGCCTCCCATTCATTCAGAAATGGAAGTATAGTAAAAACTGTTTACTATGCTTCAGTTATGAATGAACCAATTGGTATCAATCACTGACTGTTCATTCAGAAAAGGAAGGAGCCGGTAAATGACAAATTTACTGACCCGTTCCCATCTCTCCATCATGACACATCTTCTACAGCAGCTGGCAGGAGAGAGGAGGGGGAGGGGGGAGACAGCAGCTCTGTGGAGGGGACCAGGGAAGCACACAGGAACCCTGGGAATAGCAAAAGACAAGTAAACTGGATAGAGGAAAATGGAGGAGATTGGGTCCTCTAAATGCCACCCCCACCATCCCTCCTACTCTGGTGCACAATGGAGGCACCTGGGCCCCCTGGACCATGGGGCCCGGTTGCAACTGCAACCCCTATCGTTACGCCCCTGGACACATTCATAGCAGCAGAAAACATTGGCTCCTGCTGCTGTCTATCAAATCCAGTGACACGGTAGTGGGGGGGGAGGGCCAAGTCCCGCTGTCTATGTCAATGGACGCAGCAGCGGGACTCAGGAGTGTGCCAGGTGCACGCGATCAAGGGGAGGAGCCAGGAGCACCGATGGGGCTCCCCAGAAGAGGGGGAATGATGCTACTCTGTGCAAAATCCTTGTACAGAGCAGGTAAGTATAACATGTTTTTTATTTTAATAAAAACAACAAAAAAAGAACCTTTACAACCCCTTTAAAAACTAGTAAAAAAGGAGATATTGAGACAAGGTGCAACTCCTGTGTAACCCTGGCTTAGAAAATACAATATTCAAGGCTAACTGTTTTATATTTGCCCTTGGTAGCTTTAATTTGATGGGCAAATAAATGCATGTTTGCAGCAACTGACAAAACAGTTCACGATTCAGTGCTCGTATTATAATAAACAATTCACCATGTTTTTGAAGATACTTCAGTGCTGAGTTCTTCCATTTTTCTCACAATATAAAATGTGTAATGCATGTTTGTGCTACTATTGAATAATGATATCATGGATCATGAAAATATATATTTTATGTCGTAGGTCATGGAAACAGACTAAAGATCCAGCTGTACAGCTAAGGTAAACTGTTGCTGAATGGCAAGCACTCATAAATCTTAATAGCATTAAAGGAGTTTTAAAGGCAGAAGGTTTTTTATCTTCATGCATTCTATGCATGAAGATAAAAAAAATTCTGTGTGTAGCAACCCACCCCGCACCCCCCTAATTACTTACATGAGCCCCTTCTCTCTCCAGCGATGTCCCCTCAGCTGTCCAGGACACTCCTCCTGATTGGCTGAGACACAGCAGTGGCACCATTGGCTCCCACGGCTGTCAAAGTCAGTCAGCCAATCAGGGGAGAGAGGGTGCGGGGCCAGGTCGGGGTTCTCTGTCTGAATGGATACGGCTTGGTTGTCTCCACAGCAAGCTGCTGGCTGTGGGGGCACTCGATGGGAGGGAGGGGCCTGGAGCTGCAAAGAGGGACCTAAGAAGAGGAGGTTGTGGGCTGCTCTGTGCAAAACCAACTGCACAGAGGAGAGAAGTATAACATGTGTGTTATTTTTTTTTTTTTAAAAAAGAGACTTTACAATCACTTTAATACTTGTGCAATGGAGTGATGTAAAGTATTAATTATTACGAATGCATTATTTGTTGACAAAAATGAATACAGGGTACCTCCATATTAATGAAACACTCCAAAAGCAATCCTGCCCAAACAGCTGGCACTGGAGGTACCCTTTTTATTTACTCTCGTTCTGGGATTTCCCATCCTTCATCACCATTTTGGAGGACACACAAGATACAAAGGAGCTGACAGCTACTACTCTTGCCAAATGCTATAGCAGGGTCTGATATTTGTAATTTTCATGCTGCCACACTGTGATCACAGTGCCTATTGACCCATGGTGTGGGAGGATATTTGGGGGGCTGCACAAAACATTACCAAACAACAATAAATGTGGCAAGTGGCGTGACATAAGCAGAAATAACAAAAGTCTCCGTAAAATATGGTGTATAAATCACAAAATAACACACACTATTGTGCTGTTATTCACCTATTCCTTCTAGGCCATTCTCCTGTGCTTAGTTTTATATAAAACACAAAATGCATTCTGCTGTGTGCGCTCCGCAATACAGCCCATCTATCCTACTGCACAAAGTTTAAAGCAAGATACAAAATATCTGACTAATCTGCTGTGCTCAGTTAGAAAATAAAAAACAAACACAGACAAAATATGCCCTACTATGCGCACCATACCTTTCTAGTTAAAAGCGCTATACATATCCAAATGTTTTTGTTGTTTTAACTAGGTATTAGTGTAGTTATATTCAATCTACTGTTTGTTTGCCATATCTCATAATGATGGACTCAAATGTTGTGGCTGCAGTATGTAGCGTGTCATGGCTGACCAATTTCCCTATGTTTATGTATTCATTCACTTGGTTTGCCCCTATTCGATAAAGGGAAAGGAAACCTCTTGTTCCAGTCCCCAATCCATGCCTTACATTAGCACTCCCATAAAAGTGGGAGTGCTAATGTGATGAAAGACTGCATGGTGCTCTTACTATTAATTGCTCTGCCTGCTTGTATATGTGTCAGATTTAATTACCGTTTAGCTCTGATCTGAAGAGAACTAGATTGAGAGAACCTGGGATTGTGGGATATTTAGTTTTTTCACAAGAAGTGTCACTTCTCACACTACAGACAGAGATCCTGCATTAACCTGTGCAGTGTCATGCAACATGCCTCAGGTCTGAACACAAACGTCTGACATGGGAATATGAGCATTTACTCTAATAGAGGCTCTGCATATAGAGCAACACATGACACCATGAAATGACATGATCAAGGCAAATACTATGCAGGTGAAAAACACAAGGTTTGGGTAGGAAGGTTTATAATGCTTTTAACCTCTTGCCTACCGCAGTCTAACGGCGACAGAGTGGCTCATTATCGCAAACCGCCGTCATATGATAACTAGTGCTGTGAGCGCGCGTGTGCCACCGGAGGCGCGCTCAATGTGTCCGGGGGGGGGGGGGGGACTTGATCACCGGCAGCTACCCACGATGGCCCCCCCGCAGTCAGAGAACGGAGGTCCGTGTAAGTAAACACGGATCTCTGTTCTCATAGAGAGGGAAGAGCTGTGATCACAGGCTTCCTGTATATTGAAGCCATGATCACTCCCTTCCCCCAGCCAGGCCAGCCCCCATACAGTTAGAACACGCCCAGAGAACACAGTTAACACTTAGAGCGCCCCCTCCAGGTTAACCCCTTCACTGCCAATGGCATTTACACAGTAATCAGTGCATTTTTATAGCACTGATCGCTGTATAAATGCCAATGGTACCAAAAAAAGTGTCAAAATGGTCTGACATGTCCGCTGCAATATTGCAGTACCGCCATTACCAATAAAAAAAAACCCAGAAATGAATTATCATCCGTAAACGTGGCAACTTTTGCGCAAACCAATCAATAAAAACCAAAAATATGAGGAAAAATATAAATCGGGCAAAACCGATGGAAAAAAAAATGTATATATATATTTTTTTTGGATATATATTTTAGCAAAAAGTAAGAAATTTGTTTTTTTTTTGAAAAATTGTCGCTCTTCTTTTGTTTATAGCGGCAATCAGAAATGATGCAGAGGTGATCAAATACCACCAAAAGAAAGCTCTATTTGTGGGAAAAAAAGGACGCACATTTCGTTTGGGTACAACATTGCACGACCTCACAATTGTCAGTTAAAGCGACGCAGTGCCGAATCACAAAAAGTGCTCTGGTCCTAAAGTGGGAAATCCTTCCGGGGCTGAAGCAATTAAGCTTCCCTGCTTAATTCAAAATAGAACACAAAATATGCCCTGCCTTGCCTTCCTAACTTGTGCCCAGTTCAAAATAAAATATAACATATACATGCATACACTAATTTCTGTCCTACAGTGCCCCGTTGAAGATTTTTTTCATAATATACTCTGACCATTTGACCAACTGGTTTACCAGGCTCCAATCAAAATGAAGCCTTGGACTGCACTTTTCTAATAATGAATGGCACATGGTATTGGCCTTGCACTCCTACTAATTTCTACTGTTTCATCTAGTAACCACCTGACCTTTGAGGCTGCTAACCTAATCCTCATGTGTATTGGCCTTAAATCCAAAAATTTACAATCTGATATATGACAAGTGTGCTACAGGAAACATGTATTGCTACCGTTCCTACAGTTAATGGCTTGAATGAGAATGAGAAATGAAACAAAGGTTTGGATTGGTTGCTATGGACAACAAGAAATGTACCTGTTAGCACACTCTTTATATATCATTCCCATAGCGCATTGATTTACTTGTACATATATGAAGGTTTTCAAGATTGACACAACTTTCACCCAAGATGCACATAATTAGATTTAGTTTGAAGATTGTAAGAATCCTGGGTGAAATTTGTTTTAATATTGTGTGAAAACATTTATATACACCATACAGGTACTTACATATATTTATATTTAAAGTGATTATAAACCCCAGACATGAAATATGAATAAAGCATATCCCTCTGTAGTGTGTACTCAATATAGAGCAAAGTATGTGTGTCATTCCTGTCTGCTACTTGCCTTTCCTCTGCTAGAAGCATGAATCAATAAATATGTACAATTTAGGTGGGAGGATTTGTTTAAACCCTGTGTATCACACAGGACCTGTCACTTCACTCGGTATATATATATGGGTTTATATCCACGGCAAAAAAAAAAAAACAAATGAGAAAAATATGTTCTTCTTCTGGCTTAAGGGAATCCCCTATCATTTATTGTACAACTTTGTTCTGAACTTTATTCATAAATGAAAATGTCAAGCCTTATAAATGGAATTAATTATCCCGACATGAGCTACAGACAGGTTGCAAGGATATAACTCATGATTTGATATTATGGAATTGATTGTGGCAATATCAGCATCACAATGTATTATAACACTAATTAGTTGTGAAATCTAATACACTTTGAAAAACAAAATGTTTTTTTAATCTAATTTCTGAAGATGAGAGAAAGATTGTTCCCCATACAGACAAAGCTTACCGTCTTCCAGTCACAATGGGCAGAAAGTCATCTGATTTGGCTTCTGTTATTTTAAATACTGTGTGCTTCAGATCTGAAATACTGACAGCCATGTCTTCCAGCATCCCAATTTCTTCACCTAGATGCCACATGGATTGGAAAAGTGTCATACATGTGGAATGTCTTCAAGTAATATACGGTTTGTCTTATGTTAAAGAGAACATAGTTACATAGTAGTTAAGGTGGAATAAAGACAATAGTCCATCCAGTTCAACCTGTGTAGGTGTACGTGTGTCAGTGCCTATAATTGTTTCCCATATCCCTGTATGTTGTGTTCTTTAAGGTGAACATCCAAGAGTCTTTTAAAAATATCAATAATCCCCGCTGCCACCACCAATTGTGGAAGAGTTCCACGTCCTAATTGCCCTGACAGTGAAAAAACCCCTGAGCAGTTTAAGGCTAAACCGCTTTTCCTCCAATCTCATTGTGTCCCTGTGTCCTCTTACACTCCCTGAGACAAAATATTTTTTTTTTCCTATGCTGGGATCACCATAGGAAAAAGAACTTTAGGCAACAAATAAACTTGGTACATACCACCCAGCATTATTTGGAATCAATCTCTTTGGAATGTAACCTAGTACCTCCAAACTTTTAACCAACATTTCTTTGCTCAACACACCATGCTCTCTGGGATCAAATAATAATCCCAGTTTCTTTTGTTCACTTTTGACATGGTAAAGTCTTCATTTTATTATGTATTTCTAGACAAAACTTTATTTTCAGTTTTGGAGAGAGATTGGGGAAGGGATAGACCTTCTGTCAAGTTTTATTGCTGTCTGTGCCTCTATTTTGGAGATTTATCCCTCAATTAACTGGAGTATCCAGTCACTGAAACAGATAGTGAGGGTAAATGCAATATTTTAGAGTGGAGCCTGAAACAAGAGGAAGGGGAACATTACATTGGGGAAACTTGTTCTGGGGACAACTGTCTATGATGGGAATTCTTGTACTTTTGGGAGCTTTCCAGTAACTTCTCATTGAGTCTTTGGGATAAAAACTAAAGGGAAATTTAGCCAATGGTAGCTTTGGTTAAACATACAGTACATTTCAAACAGAAATGTCAAACAAATTTATCTCCACTAACAAATTTGCTTTCTAATCCAAAACTCTCCCCAGTAATTTGCAAAATAATAAAGTAGCTGGTGGAAAAATACCCACCCAAAAACCAATTAGAGTATAGTGCTTACACTTCACTATCCACGCATTTTCCAATTTCTCAGGATCATCATAACCTTTAAATGAGTGGATAACTAAAGAATAATACATTCTGTAATACTACCTCAATTATAGCATGCTATACTTCTTTCTGGTAACACAAGAGAAAAAACAATTAGTGTCTGATATATAAAATTTGCTTTCTAATCCAAAACTCTCCCCAGTAATTTGCAAAATAATAAAGTAGCTGGTGGAAAAATACCCACCCAAAAAACAATTAGAGTATAGTGCTTACACTCCACTATCCACGCATTTTCCAATTTCTCAGGATCATCATAACCTTTAAATGAGTGGATAACTAAAGAATAATAAATTCTGTAAGACTACCTCAATTATAGCATGCTATATACTTCTTTCTGGTAACACAAGAGACAAAACAATTAGTGTCTGATATATGAATATTCTATTTATTCTCGTATTTAATTTTTTTTTTTTTTTACTAAAATTGGTATTGAGCCCAAAAGCAAACATTATATTGCAGCTTACCAATTCTAGGAACCCCTTACCACTTTAAAAAATAAAACTAAGGCAACAGCTGCAATATATTAATTACATTTTTTGCTTTTGGGTTTAATACCACTTTAAAGCTGTAACGTGTATCTAAAGGCAAAACCTTTTTGTCTTACTTTGGATAGAGTAATCAAGAGTTTTAACCCTGGTCAGTTTTTTTCGCCATTTATGTCCCATAGGTGAGATTTCTCTTCATTTTCCTGTCCCGTAGCCAAAACAGGCAAGTGAGAGGAAATCCCTCCAAAAGAGAGAATATTGGGGTGCCAGCAGTGTCAAAAGAACTAGTGTTCCCATTAAAAGATTTCCCCTCTATTACTTTTCTGGTGTCAACCCAAAATGTGGGATTTTTTTTCAACTTTTACTGCGATGATAACAGGTAACAGGACAAATAGAGAGGGTGGATCTCCCTAACTGGGACACAGAAAACAATAAAAATTGACAGGTGTTCAATCCCTCTCCACTGTAACCAAAATACAAAAAGTTTTGCCTTAAGTTACACTGAGCTTTAAGGGTTTGCTTTAGGGGTAACTTTTAGGATTGGGGGAAGTAAGTGCTAAGGGATATGATAGGGGATAAATAAGTGTTTAGCTTTGGGGGGATTAGGTTTTAAGGACTTGTTTTAGGGGTAAGGTGTTAGGTATTCAGGGGTAAGTGTGTATGGAATGTTTAAGAGGTAGGGGGTACTTTTTTATAGGTATTACTTTATTAGTCAGTGAAATTTAGGGAATCAACATAATACACACTAGTTCTTGGCTCAGGGAAAATTGTGCTAAAAATATCAGGGCAAGATTCCATGCACAAAGAGCAAATGTACCAACAATACGGAGGATGAAAAGTGCATGTAACATAAAACTTTTATGGTATGCTCATACTATGTGGTGACCCATGTTTTTATGCCCTATTCACACACACTGCTGCTGTGAAAAAGTAAAGAAAGGTAAAGGACCATCACAATGATCTCTGCTGGACATCACACAGACACTATCCTATACAGTAAAGCATTACGTTTTTCCATGCAAACTAGTGTAAGCAAACTCTTAAAGCTAATGCTATTTGGGAGATAATGCAATTGTTCTATCTATAATATCAGACTTTGAGATTGCTTGAGGAGGTGTGTGTGTGTGTGTGTGTGTGTGGGGGGGGCAGATACTTTGGGCTCCTGTTGCACATGCTACTTACTTCAAATACTCCAGCATATGGGTGACTCTACAATTAATTTAGAAATTAAGAGGGAGACCACATGACTAAGGAGTCAAATGCATTGGGGGCGTGGCCTTGTTGGAGTCCAGGCTGAGGTTGCCACTCTACTCACTACTTCAGGGCACCTAGATGTGGGACTTTTAGGGGCCACCCTTCTGTTCTCTGAAGCCTCACAGGAACCAGGACAGGTTCCATCCCCTGTTATCACTCTAGCAGCAGCTGCAGAAGCATTGATTACATACCCCTTTACCACCTAGTCTGAGTGGCATGCACACATTTCCTAGGTCACAGGGAGACTGCATGATGTCAGTCTCTGTGCCCATCAGGATTTACTGGTACCACATCCTTTTATTTTGTACAGACAGTGAAGACAAAAACCCCATACCAAAACAAAGTAAAATAATAATGCTGTAAATGCACATATTGCCAATATTTACAAATAATAGCAACCCCAAATGTTCATATGGAGGACCTGCATAATAATTTTTCCAACGCTAATGTGTGTAGCTCAACTCACGTTTTCATTTGCAATTTTATTTTTATTACTGCCAGTTTTCCCTGAAGAAGCAGGGAAAACGTGTTGGAAAAGCTATAATGCAGCTCTTCTCTACGGACTTCTGGGGTTGTTATTATTTGTAAATACTGGCAATATGTGCATTTGCAGCATTATCATTTTACTAACTTTGGTCTGGTAGGGATTTTTGTCTTCACTGTTTTTATAAACGATGGACACAGAGACTGACATCATGCGGTCTCCCTCTTAGTTTCTAAATTTCTTATAGTGTCACATTTTGCATAGTGTCATGATTGTAATATAAAACTTTTTTAATATTGGTACAAATAAAATGTTATATTTTTTTTATACAACTCTTCCTGTGCTACCTTCAAAATCCTATTTAGTTTTGTTTTGGTAGGGATTTTTTTGTCTTGGGTGCCAGAACAGTTGACTCAGAAAGGGCAGAGCATGAACCATAGAAAACTCAACCCTACACTGTTTAGCTCAACTCAGATCCAGGGCCATTGAGGATCAAGACACTCAGTAAGTTCCCTTCTGAGTGTTCCTGCTCATGAGCACTTAGGAAATGCATGATATGTGTATTTATTCATAGCTTAGAATGCTTTCCTTGACTAGACTACATTATAGGCACCCATATATGAGGACATCATTGCCTGTACCCATGATAAAAAGAAAAAAAAATCTAAACTGCCATAGTTTTTAAATTGCCTATAAGAATCACACCCTCAGAAAATTGCATTACATTCCTTCACTGTGGTCATTAGTGTAAAATTCAATATCTTTTTTTTTTTCACTGCACTTCGCTATACTAATTTCATAACAACCACATATGTTCATATAACTTGAATTGCTTCTTATTCGTTTATAAGCTCTTCTAAGGAGCTTTTTTGTGAAATAAAATACCTATAAGTATGGAGTTTTCCCCAGAATGGAGAAGGTTCAGGATATAATCTTCTGCTCATGGTGCTTCAGATGGCATTTAGAGTGATTTGTATATAATGCCAGCTATGAGATAAGGTCCAGCCGTGTGTTAATCATGGATGCTTGCATTCATCATTCATTTAATATGCTCTGCATGCAAAGAGGGGACGTGCAGAACACTGAGCTGGTTGGACACGTTTCAGCTGACTGATTTACAGCTCACTTCAGGCTGTCGAGGTTGATGACTGATTTTCATAGCTGCTGGTTGAGTGGGTAAATCACAGCTGCAATAGCTTTAAGCAGGTATAAGAATCTAGCAAATTATGCATCCTTGTTCTTTAAGTGGCTGTGCATGGCTTCTGAAGCAAGAGAACCATAATAATTATTCCAGGAAAGAAATTACTCAGTATGTTGTGAGCAGTTAAGAGATTATCACTTACTGATTACCAAACCCAACAGGGAAGAATTGTCATTTTGCATGGTTAATTAATTTGGGCTCAGAGTCAAAAGCTATAGATTTGTTCATAAACTAATGCAAATAACTTCTCTATTTAGAAGAAATATTGGTGTTAAAGACATTCCATAACAAAATGCTATTGTTTAAGCAGATCTTTTTTTTACTACAGCTTCGTAAGCATGCAAATGGTAACACAGGTTGATTTTCATTGGGCATAAATTCTAATTTCAATTGACTCTTCACATGGTTGTAAGTCCAGGTTCTTAATTGACTATTCAGATGCATTTTCACTCTCCTACCTTAGTTCTGCCTCCAGATTTCTTAACATGCTTATACTAGTTTGATGACATTCTAATTCTAAAGCTGGCCATACATGACTTTTTGATTATTGTATTCAGGCATCTGTTAGGATGCAGTCACTGTTCAGGCAACAATTACCCAACAGGTTCATTTGAGTAGACATTTATGGTTTGAGCTGGTGGAATGGGCCAAAACTCGAGCGGTCTTACTCCAACAAATGCCTTCAGGCATTTATCTAACATTAAGGCCTCATGCACACAGAACGTTTTGCAAACCAAAAGCTTTTCCTCTTAGTAGCATTTTGGCAGAAAAAATGCCTGTTGCTTGAAAAAGTGTGTAAAGTGTTAAGGCACATTTAGGTGCATTTACAGGCATCAAGTGCTTGCACTATAACTCATTTAATTTGCCAGAATAAATTACTTATTATGGCCATTGAAATTAATGAACTCTCTAGTGCTAAACGTGCCTAGCATTAACATGCATTTACAAGCGTCAAGTGCTTTTTCTGCCAAAACACCACTACTCTTGAACGCACTGATAGTGGGTTTTTTTTTCTGCTTCTAAAAAGCCCTGCCACTAAACGCTGCTAAAAGCCGTTTAGAAGCAGAAAAAAATGCCTGATGCCCCTAGAAGCAGCTTCAAAAACATCTTGTGTGCATGAGGCTTAATTCTTGGTTCAATCTTTGATGAGATTTTCAGTACTGTGACTTTGCATATTCTATGGTCAAAATCACACTGTAAATTGCACCAAAGTATCACAGGCACCTTTCCCAAAGTTGCCCCGTGCTGAGTCGCTTTACCGGACACCATTGAATATAATGTGTTTTTCCTTGCATTATGAGACTGCATGCCTCAAGTCACATCAGAAGTCACATTAGTGTGAACCAGCACTTAAACTGTTCTTTAAGTTGATTGTTAAACTAATCCCTTGCGAGAAGCTCACAGTCTACGCCTAACACAGACATTAGCGAGTAGTCCTATATACAGCCCTGGCCAAAAGTTTTGAGAATGACACAAATATGAATTTTCACAAAGTCTGCTGCCTCAGTTTTTATGATGGCAATTTGCATATACCCCAGAATGTTATATGGCATGATCAGATAAATTGGAGTTAATTGCAAAGTCCCCCTTTGACATGAAAATGAACTTAATACCCCAAAAAAACATCTCCACTGCATTTCAGTCTTGCCATAAAAGAACCAACTGACATCATGCTTTTCTTGTTAACACAGGTGTCAGTGTTGACGAGGACAAGGCTGGAAATCACTCTGTAATGCTGATTGAGTTAGAATAACAGACTGGAAGCTTTAAAAGGAGGGTGATGCTTGAAATAATTGTTCTTCCTCTATTAACCATGGTTACCTGCAAGAATACATTTGCACTCATCATTGTTTTGCATAAAAAGGGTTCACGGGGGGGCGTGGTCTGACGAGGCATGGAGTAGGACGTGCACGAGAGGAGCTCCGTCCATTACTCCTGTTTCCTACTGATCCTGAGACCCATACTACACAGCCACCTAATACTTGGACCCCTTCGGTACGGCTACTTGCTGCATCCATATGGCGCAGTCGAAAAACAAGCCTGAAGCCGCGGCCAAGCTCGATAAGTTCCGCCGCCAGGAAAAGGAGATCACTGGGGAAGATGGCACAGAGGCCCCACCAGAGAAGGAGGAGGCGGGAGCAGACACAGACAGGGTCCTTGAGGCCATTAACACTCTGCAGACCAATCTCACGGCTAAAATCGAGGAGGTAAAGGTGGATATATCCCTTATCCGACAAGATCTCCACAACCTTAAAGAACGGGTCACTACATATGAGGTGTGACTGGGAGATGTGGAAGATGCAATACCCCCACTGCAAACAGTCGCAGACCAGATGCAGAAGCAGCTAGAGCAAATAATCGCTAAACAAGATGACATGGAGAACAGGCTGCGCAGGTGTAACCTGTGTTTCATAGGCATGCCAGAGGGAGCTGAGGGAAAGGATCCCACTACTTTTCTGGAGCAACTGCTTATAACTTCATATGGCAGGGAGGCCTTTTCCCCCACCTTTGCAGTTGAACGGGCCGACCGCATGCCAGCGAGACAGCCGCCTCAAGGGGCCCCACCAAGGACGTTTATTGCTAAACTACTGAATTATAAAGACCGCGATGCAGCACTTCACATGGCGTGCATTAAAGGCAACATCTCTCTGGCCAATGTTAAAGTCGCCATATTTCCAGACTTCTCTACAGAAGTACAGAAACGACGACAACAATTCACAGAGGCCAAGTGGCTACTGCGACTCAAGAATGTCAAATACTCCATGTTGTTCCTGGCAAGGCTGCAAATCGAAGACGGGGATCGCGCCATTTTCTTTGAGAAACCGGAAGCCGCCATTTCCTGGCTGGAGAGTCGTGATCTCAGCAGAAGGAGACAAGACTGAGTGGACCTGCACGCCGGACCAACGGTCTACTACCCATCCCCGAAGGCTTCTTCTTCCATCCTCCTTATGATGAACTTCTCCTGTCTCAAGGTACTGTACTGTTTCAGGGGTAACTGTACCTTTGATTTTACTTCCCCCCTCATGATTTAATTACTGGAGCCCCCGGCACCTACTATTGAGTACTGGCATGAACGCACTTTACTCCCCTGGGGGTAACGACGGAACTCTTATATTCTCAGTCTGAAGCTTTATTTGTCCCCTTTTCTCTTATATACTTTCCACCCATGTCTGCGGTCTCCCGGGAAAAAATCTGACAGGGGTTGAGCAAAACATCTTCATATACTTGGTTGTCTTGAACCTATCCTGCTGGACTTAGATACCCTAAGACTTCCTCCATACCGGAGCAACGGCAGCTCTACAAAGTGCCAACCACGTACAGTGAAAATTCGCCCCCACTGCACCCCCAGAGAGAACTTGCTCCTCGGGTGAATGTTCCCTACAGGCACTGGTTTACTATTCCATTATCCTATCCATGGGATACGCTCCTTCAAGTTCTCAAGAAGGCGTGCTATTATATCCCACTAAAAGGGATAATTCATCTGAGATACTCTTTGGCACTACTATGCCTGTTGGAAATGATTATATCATCCGACAGTCGATTTTGTTTACAGTTCAGGGATTATACCCGCACTAGTTGGGGTTGGTGTCGGGTTGGGTGGGGAAGGTTTCAGCTAATGCACAATGCATCGCAAATGGTAAGAATATGTGGGTCCTATACATGGCAGGCACTGTTACATGTTTTTTCTGTTACTACATAGTCGTCTGTTTAGCCAGCTTCTTCTTGAATGTCTCTGAAATGCACTGGTTACAGCTGTATGGGTTATGGACTCCCCCTGGCGGCGCACTCTGGTATTACACTCGCAACCTCCTGCCCTACTTACCAAATATTAGGGATGTCTCTGACTAAATTTATGACATGGAATGTCATAGGTCTCAGAAATAAAATTAAAATCCTCTCCTTTGTTAAGGGACAGAGAGTGGACGTTGCAGTATTGGTAGAAACCCATTTAGATGGTAATTTGCACTTAGCCCTCAGGCGCCCGTGGACTGGCTGGTCGTTCCACTCGCTCTATTCTTCGCATGCCAGAGGGGTGTCCCTACTCATAGCTAAGAGTGTACAATTTGAACTACACAATCTCACTACTGATCCTCAGGGCAGATATATATTTCTCCGGGCCAAGTTTAATGGGGTGATGCTGCTTCTCCTGGCCTTCTATGTTCCACCCCTGTTCTCAATTGGGGTGGTCATGGAGTATATGGCTAAGTACCCCATGAGTCAGGCTGTATGGATGGGTGATTTCAATTCTGTCCTGGATGCGAGCTTGGACAGGCTGGAGCAGCCTACCCGGGTTCGTGTCCCTAGCGGCCCAACCAGGTTTGCCAGGATGGTCTCGCAGTTTTGCCTGTCGGACACCTGGAGAGCCCTTCATTCCACTGCCAAGGCATACTCCTGTTTTTCCTCATCCCATAGCACGATGTCCCGTATAGATTTTATCTTACTCTCACAGACGTTGTTACCTAAGCTCCGGGAGGCAGCATTCTGTCCTAGACTTCTGTCGGATCACAGCCCATACTGGATTAGACTAAACTTGCATAATATGAGCCCTCCAAGAGGGTGGCGTTTGAATCCCTTCTGGCTCTCACCCTTAACGGAGACAGATGGGATTGAAGCCATTTGGACCCAGTTTTTCAAAGACAATGAACACTCCTCGTCCATTGTTAATGTTTGGGAAGCATTTAAACTTCATGCTAGAACAACCCTTACGTCCCACATAAATAGAATTAAGACCAATACCTCTAAACATCTGGACAGGGAGCTAGCCAAACATGCCACGCTGGAAGACCCCACTCCAGATAACCTGACACTCCTAAAACTACAGACTAGGATAGTAGATCAAAAGCCCATAGGAAAATTTTCTTCTCTAGACAAAAAACATTTGAACATGGAGAAAAAGCAGGTAAATTACTGGCACTCATGGCCCATCATGAAGACAGACCCCCTGTAGTGATCTCCTTACATGCTCCCTCGGGGTCACTTGTTACAGACCCAGTGGAAGTAAAAGAGATGTTCCAAAGGCACTTTCATTCTCTATACACCACCACGGTCCATCAGGACACAGAGCATATAGACCAATTTTTAGAACGCTTACCTATCCCTCAGTTGTCCCACTCCCAAGTGCAGATGCTAGAAGCTCCATTAACCACAAATGAGATAGCGAAGGCAATAGCCAGCTTTGCCAGGTCCAAGGCACCGGGCTCTGATGGCCTACCCATAGAATTTTACTCACAATATAGCGAGACTCTTCTTCCGAAGCTTCTCGCTTTATATAACTACATGTTTGAACATTTCACTCTCTCACCAACGATGAGGGAGGCCACCATAGTTCTCATCCCTAAGCCTGGTAAAGATCCACATGCACCTGAGTCGTATAGACCGATCTTCCTACTACAGGTAGATATGTGCTTCGTCTCAACCAAGTTGTCACAGACTTGGTGCATGCAAACCAAGCCGGATTTATGCCCGGCAGAAACACCTCCTTTAATCTTAGAAAACGTTTTATGAATACGCAGGCCCAACATGATAACATAGGGGAAAGAGTCGTAGTGACCTTGGACTTGGCCAAGGCATTCGACTCGGTGGAGTGGCGCTATTTATGGAAATACCTAGCCAAGTTTGGATTTGGCCCCAGATTTCTTAAATGGGTCCAGGTCCTTTACCAAAACCCGACAGCTAGAGTTGCGGCTAATGGTTGGACCTCGGATACCTTTCCACTTACCAGAGGCACTCGTTAGGGATGCCCACTTTCCCCATTATTATATGCCCTGGCTTCTGAGCCCTTGGCTATTTCAATCAGAGGCAACGGGCGTGTATGGGGGTTGTGTGTGGGAGACCTGGAGGAAAAAATCAGCTTATATGCGGATGACACTTTACTATACCTGGCGGACTCGGGACCGTCGCTGGCTGAGGCCTTCCAGACGATTGAGGGATTCGGGTCCTTCTCTGGACTTTGGATTAACTGGGAGAAGTCCCAGGTCCTCCCGCTAGATTCCACCCCCCTTACACATGCTCAATCCCTACTTCCACTCCAATGGGTTAGTGTTATAAAATATTTGGGAGTGCAGGCCATGAATTTGCCAACAGAATATGTTATTAATAATGTAGAACCCCTTATCAAATTAATCAAACATAAAACACAGGTCTGGGCTAAAATACCCATTGGAGTGATGGGGCATATTAATTTAATAAAAATGATTCTCCTTCCTAAAGCCCTCTATGTCTTCTGGCACTCCCCGGTATATATACCATTAAAATACTTTAAAATAATGGATGCACTGCTCAAACTGCTTGTTTGGGGAAAAAGTAGACATAAACTGGCCTGGCACATCCTTACACACCCCACCACTTTAGCAGGCGTAGCCTTACCTGATTTTGGTGCCTACTATGTTGCGTCTCAACTATCCAACATGTTCCACCTTGACAAATCAAACAAGCACAGATTCCTTGTCCTCCTCTGCCCACGTTGTGCGCGCTGCACGGCAGACCCAATATATGTTGTGGCAGCCGGGACGGGTGGTGGTGATAGTGATGAGAGGGGAGAGGGGTAACACTCTATTACTGCATTATAGAAAGATCTGGGATCTGGCCTCCCATAAGCTGGACATACCCCAGTATAACAAGTGCGCTCCCCTATGGCACAACAAAAATCTACCAGAACTCATAGGTATACCTGACACGGAAACATGGAGCAGACAAGGTGTATTCTACTTATCCCACATACTTTCAGCAGGGACCCTGAAAACGTATGATAACCTAAAGCATGAGTTTGCACTCCAAAACCGCATATTCTTCAGATTCCTTCAGGTCAGGCATGCTATTCAGACCCAATTTCCCCAGCAGCTTCCCGAACCAGACCCCAACCCTTTGATGGATATGATCAAATGTTCAGACCCACAGAAACTGATTTCCATCTTTTACAACATGCTAATCACTCCCGCATCGACGCGGATAGCTTACAAGCTCAAAACCAGATGGGTAAAGTGCTGTGGTGATATAGAAGACGAAGACTGGGGTGAGGCCCTTGACACCTGTAAACTTGTCTCTCCCAAGCTGTCAGACAGGCTTACCCAGCTATATATTCTGCATCAGGCGTATCTCACGCTACTAAGACTACACAGAATTAGCCCGAGAGACCTGCCACTTGCCCCCTCTGTAACCGGGACACAGGGACATTTTATCATCTCCTGTGGACGTGCCCACGCATCCAGGACTACTGGAGGCAGGTAGTTGCCTTCTTACATGACACAATGGGGTCTCCCCTCACCCTAGACCCGAAGTGGTTTTTGTTGGGTATCTTCCCTGATGAGGAGACTGACAAATTCACCAAAACCTTTTTACATGAGACTGTATTTTTGGCCAGGAGAAATATAGCAAAATCGTGGATGAGACAGATGCCTCCCAGGGTAACCGACTGGATAAAAACACTACAATGTCTTATAAAAAATGTATATACGCCCATAGGGGATGCCCTACCAAATATAGTAAAATTTGGAATAGATGGCTGGAGGCACCTGAAACACGTATCTAACATGTGTAGAAGTATGCGTACAGTAGGGGAGAGGGAGAGAGAGAGTGAGACGTCTAGATGACACTTCCCTTCTTAAAATTTATACACCGCTGTTCATTTACTGGCACTAAGGACGGACAATATATGTATGACATTTATTATGTATGCCTACATAGTATGTATGGATTACTCTTGTGCAATGTGCAATAGAGATGTTTTTGTTTGTTTATCATCAATAAACGTTGTTAATTTAAAAAAAAAAGGGGTTTCACAGGCAAAGATGTTTTTGGTACATAAGATTGCACCTAAGTCAACCATATATCAGATCATCAAGAACTTCAAGGACAAAAGTTCAATTGTTGTGAAGAAGGCTTCAGGGCGCCCGAGAAAGTCCAGCAAGCGCCAGGACCATCTCCTACAGTTGATTCAGCTGCGGGATCGGAGATCTACCAGTGCGGAGCTTGTTTAGGAATGGCAGCAGGCAGGTGTGAGTGCATCTGCACACACAGTGAGGCAAAGACTTTTGGAGGATGGCCTGGTGTCAAGAAGGGCAGCAAATAAGCCATTTTCCTTGGGGAAAAACATCAGGGACAGACTAATATACTGCAAAATATACAGGGATTGGACTGCTGAGGACTGGGGTAAAGTCATTTTCTCTGATGAATCCCCTTTCTGATTGTTTGGGGCATCCAGAAAAAAACCTTGTCCGGAGAAGAAAAGGTGATCGCTATCGTCAGTTCTGTGTCATGTTAACAGTAAAGCATCCTGAGACCATTCATGTGTGAGTTGCTTCTCAGCCAAGGTAGTGGGCTCACTCACAATTTTGCCTAAGAATACAGCCATGAATAAAAAAAGGTACAAAAACATCTTCCGAGAGCAACTTTTCCCAACCATCCATAAACAGTTTGGCAATGAACAATGCCTTTTCCAGCATAATTGAGAACCTTGCCATAAGGCAAAAGTGATAACTAAGTGGCTTGCGGAACAAAACATCAATATTTTGGGTCCATGACCAGGAAACTCCCCAGACCTTAATTCCATTGAGAACTTGTGGTCAATCCTCAAGAGGCGGGAAAACAAAAAAACCTCCACAAATTATGACAAACTCTAGGCATTGATTATGCAAGAATGGGCTGCCATCAGTCAAGATGTGGCCCAGAAGTTGATTGACAGCATGCCAGGGTAAATTGCAGAGGTCTTGAAAAAGAAGAGTCAACACTGCAAATATTGACTCTTTGCATAAACTTAATGTAATTGTCAATAAAAGCCTTTGACACTTATGAAATGCTTGTAATTATACTTTAGTATACCATAGTAACATCTGACAAAAAGATCTAAAAACACTGAAACATCAGACTTTGTGAAAATTATTATTTGTGTCATTCTCAAAACTTTTGGGCTGTATATTCACCTGAGGGCAATCAACTAGCCATGCACTCTCTTAACTAACAAGTTCTTTGGAGATAACAAGGAAACACAGAAGTTGGTGCCAGCTTATGAGTGGGGTAAGGCATTTAAACCTTTCTGATTGACAGGAATTGTCACTAGATACAGCTGAAATGGTCATAGGACCCAACGATTTGCTGAAACAAGTGAAATATGTAATAGACATATGGATTGGTTAATGACTGGTTAAAGTAAAGAAGTTAATAAATAGACAGGCGTTAATAGGTAGATTTTGAGAGAGTGGCTAAAGATTTTGAAGATGAAGCTATATCTAACAGGAAGGGGAGCGTAGAGTTATAGAGAAAGGTTGGCTGAGAAAATCTTGTAGTTTCTGGAAGAAAAAGTCATTAGTGAGGAACATGTTAGCAGCTCTGGGTAGGTAGACAAACCAGAGAAGATAGTTTAGAGAATATTATGAGATAAGTTCATAAATAAGGATGACCACAAGTTGTAATGAGTTTCCAAATCAAAGTATACAGTGGTGGCTTGAAAGTGAAGGGATTGGCATTGAGAGGTAGCAGATGAAGAATGGGGAGATAGGGTATGAATAAATGATACGGTAATGATAGAGTTAGAGCTGATTGTTATGTTGGAAAAGAAACAAATTGAAGAAAATCACAGTATTTGGAAATTAAGAGAATAAATGTGTGCTATCTAGATCAGATACCCTAAAGGTAAAACTTGTTTGGCTGGGCTTCTCCTATGAATCACAGGAGTGCAGTTCGTTTTGCACTCCTGTGACCTGTTTTCAGCAGAGAGTGGGCTGAAGTCTGCTCTCTGCTGATGCCACTGCTGTCAGTCCAGGCACCACATCATCACAACAATGGTAGTCGGGATCCACCAGGTGCCTGGACTGACACTCGGCTCAGCCTCTCATCTAGCCGCTGAGAGCCTGAGCCAGCTGTCCTCACCCCCTCCACAGCTCACCGCTCCAATGAGCGAGGAGGGAGCAAAGCAGAGAGCTGTGACTCACAGTCTACAGCTCTCTACTCAGGGAGCTCTGAAAACCGCGTGATTGGTGGTGTTCGATCGTTCGGTTCTCAGTGTAGAGGCGCCAGGGGACAGACCGATGCTGCATTCACCGAAGTAAGTATGATTCCTATAAAACCAAAACCTTTACTTCTCTTTTAATGGCATTTTACACAAAGCTATAGGATACCCACAGTAGGTATAGCAACAAAATAAAAGTGCAGATGTAGTACACAAGAACTAACTGATGCAAATATAGGCTCCCTTTGCTCAGTTAAATTATTCACGGTATGGACATTTTGGTGACTTACCTATTGTGTATATATTTACATGTTCATGTATTTAATATGGAACCAGGGCTGGATGCAGTATTTTATCGGGCGGGACGTGCACATGGCAAGCTGCACTCTCCTTCTCTCCTTAAGCTGGTCAGCGGCCTCTGCAGGGCTGCCTAGGATGTCTTTCACCGGCCCACCCACAGCCTGTAATCTTCACTGACAGAGAATGGAAACCCTACATAAATTGCTGTTTCTACACAGCATGTGGCCAAGCCCACCTGTGACTACCCACTTTTTCAGGAGTAGTTGAGGAAAGTGGAAAGATAGCGCTGGACCCATAGGTTTATGTTACGGTTATTGTTATCCATTATGTATGTGTTTTAATAATAGTGGTGATTATTATTAGTGTTATTATTACTATTATCATTTTTTTTCTTCTTTCAGTACCTATATTCTTATTTTTGTTCAGCACTCATGTTCTCTTTTTTTATGTAAATATTGTGACACTCTTATTACTATTGACTGTTTGGTTTTAATCATGACCCCGTGACATGGTAATCTTCTTATGTTCTTTCCATTTGGCACTGTTGACAGCAAAGAATATGGATGGCCATAAACAGCAGAAGGCAGTCAAATATGTCTGTATGATCTAGACACTGCATCTGCCATTCCACTTACTCATAACTTCACACATTTTTTTCACATGTCATAAACTGCTAAGTCTGTAACATTTTAACAATTTCAAATCTAACCATATAACACAGTGGTGTAGTGGATAGCACTTTCGCCTAGCAGAAAAATTGGTCACTGGTTCGAATCCTGACCATGACACTACCTGCCAGGAGTTTGCATGTTCTCCCTGTGCCTGCGTGGGTTTCCTCCAGGTACTCCGGTTTCCTCCCACACTCCAAAGACATGCTGGTAGGTTAATTGGATCCTGTCTAAATTGGCCCTAGTATATGTATGAATGTGAGTTAGGGACCTTAGATTGTAAGCTCCTTGAGGGTAGGGACTGATGTGAATGTATAATATATGTGTAAAGTGCTGCATAAATTGACAGCGCTATATAAGCACCTGAGATAAATAAATAAAAATACTTACTATATGTGCTCAGAAGACCTTCATATTGCACTAATAACCCCACTGTGTGGAGTTGCTGTAGAAAGCCCTGATTGTGTAAACTTGAATGCAGCTTAACTATAAATCCACAGATCAATCCTGCAAGCTGAAAAACAACAAGAAAAAAGAAAGTTATCTTGATTGGAGTTATTCAATTTTTCAAAGAATTTGTAAGAAATGTGCACACCTATAAGTGTGGCATTTCAAATGC
>BLSH010002567.1:750856-761525 GCA_018402905.1 Glandirana rugosa
AGTAGAACAAAGTCGTCAACCGACGTCTCTCCTCCTGTTTTGAGGAGACGGTTCAGGACGTGAAGAGACACGTCGGCGTCTCTCCGAACAGAGACGGTGTTCGGGTTGGGTTGGAGGGGTGAGAATCGTCAATTGTCGTCTCTCCTCCTGTCTTTGAGGTGGATTTCTAAGAAGACTACATTCACCCCCACGAAACCTGTAGACGACTTTTTTAATAACACTCTTGTTATGTTAAGGTACGGTCAACTTTTCCTCGCAGCGTGTGGCGACCGTAGTACGTGTTCTTTGTAATTACCCCTGACGTGTCTGTCTTGTGTGGTATCATTAACAAGAAACTTTATTGGAGACAGAACATGGTTCTACCATAGTGTTCTGTCTGTGCAGTCCCCATTAATGTTTCTTGTGCATGATGCCAGCGGTGTGCGACGCTCCTTTTCAACTGGCATGGAATTGTATTGTTCTCACAATAATTTTTTCAGCAGATGTCCAAAGCACCCCCACTTACATCAGAAGAATCTTTAGGTGGAGTTTCTGTCCTCCTCTCTGCTGTTAACTGCTAAGAGTGGGGAGGTTGGGTTGGGCTTGTGGCAGAGACAAGCCTCTCTGCGGCTGCACAGAGAAGTGCAGGACTTGGCAGAGGAGTTTTGTCCTCCTCTCTGCAGCCAACTGCTGAAACAAGATGAGGGGAGAGCTGCAGCTGCAGAAGAGGTGCGAGGGCCACATCAAAATGGCCTGTTGGGCCAAATTTAGCCCATAGGCCTTGTGTTTTGCACATGTGTATTAGACAACGGTAGCATGCAAACAGGCAGCATATTTTGTTTTTAAAGTTCTATATTTTTATTGTTTTTTTTTCTTGACACAGTATAATTAGCACAATGTTAATAATACAAGGTATAAATACCTAAGGTATTAAACAAGTAAAAGAAAAACATATAACTATAACTGAAATTGAAATGTATCCCTAATAAAAAAAAGAAAGTGGGGATATAGCATATTTGTTAACAATCAAACAATTAGACGAATATCTTTGTTTAAACTAGATATTAAAAGGATCATTAAATAAAGTATTATTTATGTAGTATAATGAGTATCATTGTAATTAATCAGTAATCAATCGAATAGTGTTTTATAAAGTTGTTCAAAATAAAATAAATCATATTAAAGAAAAATAAAGGAAAGGTAAGAAAGAAAAATGTGGGCAAGATAAGGACAGTCAAGGTTTTTCTTTCAGGGATCACTAATATTCATAGATGAATATTGTAACTAAGGTTGCCACGTATTTTGTGCTGTCCTGTTGGCTTACCCATAGTGCTCTGGTAATACTTTGTACACATATATATATATATATAGTTTAAAAAGTACAAAACCTAAAAAAAGCTAAAATAAAACTAAGCCAAAGCCATTATCATTTCTCTTTGACTTGCTGGCTCTGTCTGTGAGGAATCCTTTGATGGACATTTCCTAGTTTGAAATAATAGACCTGCTGTCTCAATTGTTTGATTGCCCCTTCCAGTACCTTATGAATAGGTGTGTATATGCACTGCCAAGTATCTCTCGTGTGAACTTACGGCTTGGCTGAAAACCACGTCTCTTCTGAACGTGAGGCGCAGGCACTGGGGCAAAGCACACGCCAGCTCTTGCAGCACAACAAAAGTCATTGAAGTCTTCGCCTTCTCCACAACTTCTGCTACACAGTCTTTTAGTGTAATTATCAGAGGGTAGAGCTGTTCATACCAGTCTTCTGCATGGTAGTAAAAAAAAGACAGTGATCAAAGTAAACAGAAAGAGAACACCATGAAAGAAGTGCCTGCTGCCATGCTGAGAAAACACTGAATACATAAAAAATAATATGCAAACTGGCCCTCATAGACATCACATTTCCTGAATTTGTTAGAGGCTGCCATTAGCTGGCGCCTGCCAGTCACTCTCACCCCTGAATATTGACAGGCATATAAAACGCCAGCTGTTCACAAAGTTTCTTTCCCAGTTAGAAAGCAGATGTGAGCTGTGGACCGAGAGAGGATCGTATCGTCACAATTACAATAATTACTGTTCATATTAGTGAGCCGTGGCACATATGCTGGCAGCACAGACCTGCTTGATAACTGGTATACAAGCTCTAACCAAAGAGATACAATTCTGTCACGCAATTTTTTTTTTCAAGCTGCCTCCTAACTGAATAATCCAGAGAGTCATGAATCAATATAAGTCTGCAAACTTCAAAACCAGTAGAACATTCACATCTGTGTAGTCAGTCAAGGTAAAATTCTTTCTGGAATCGCACATGGTGCAGGTAACCTTTCCTTCCCATGGGAGGAAATTAGTTTGCCCCTCCTTCAAAGTCCATACCCTTTCAAGTGTGCATAAAGTGAACCAATTCTTTTTTGTTCTAGGGTCTACTTTTCTTGCAGAACCCTGGCAGGGATAGAAATAGAGGGATCACAGGCTCCCCATCTGCACTTTTCAGCATAAGGGTGATACAGATTTAACTCCTGAGGTCATTGATGCCTAGACTAAATATAGCAGTCTCAGTATGCTTTGTTACATTGGCAATAGCTGTATGACAAATCCTCTGACCTGTATATTTATATTTAGAGATATATAAGGAAAATGCACAGGCAATGCTCCTATATTTAAAACATAAATGGATGCACTCTAAGCGCAGGGTAGAATGCCTAAAAAATGTTAATTTACAGATTATGGTGGAAAAGGGATTAAGTAGTAGTTGTGCTTTACATAAGAAAGGATTTAGGCCTAATTTAAACTTGAGGTTAGGGGTAGGGCAGTAAAAACAGGTGGCTGAGCCACATTTTCAACCCCCCTAAGCCTCAAAGGTGGCCATATGGAGATGGAAATACCCTCACCCATAACATTAATTAGGCAGTAAAGCCTGCCCAATGTGACCCATTTTATTAAACAAATAAGCAAGTTAAGTACACACAAAATGATCCCCTCCATTGCATTCAGTGGGCAGTACAGCCTGCTGAACGTGACCCATTTAATGAGGCCACACAGTAACCAATGCACATGTTGCAGACTTTAAAGCGGTTGTATCATCAAAATGTAATTTTTAACTACAGGTAAGCCTATAATACGACCTGTAGGTAAAATTAATATCTCCTAAACCTGTACGGTTTAGGAGATATTCTCACTGCAAGCGCCAGTGACCTGAGCAGGCGCATGCGCAGCGATGTCCCAGCAAGGCCCAGAGCATAGCGCCGAACCCTGCTGGAAAGTCCGCTGTAAAGATGAGCTCCCCGCGTGCATGCACGGGAGTGATGTCTTGTGGCTCCGGCCACTCACAGTGCCAGAGCCACGTACCCGGAAGTTTCCACGGAGGGAAGATGGCAGCTCCCTCCTCGGGGACTGGGTAGACCTGCGGGACCTTCGTTCTGAGGTATTTCATAATGAGCTAGTATGCGTTTTTTTTTCTAAGGGATACAACCGCTTGTTAAGTTGAGTTAAAGTAGTACTATAGGCAAAACTATAGTAAGGGCCGGTTCACACTTGAGCGGGGCGACTTCGCGGCCAATTCACATCTAGGCGAATTGTCAGGCGACTTGAGTCGCCTGACAATTCGCCTCAATGCTGTGCAATGGAACCGTTCTAATAGGAGCGAATAGCTTCGCTCCGCCTTAGAAAAATGGTTCCTGCACTATTTTCAGGGCGATCTCAGAGTGGCTTACATTGACTTCTATGATAGAAGTCTCCTCACAAGCCGCGTTGAGATCGCCTTGAGCTGGGCGACTTGCTTCGCCGCTCAAGTGTGAACCGGCCCTAAGGGAAGGTTATAACGCTTGTCAGGTCTTCTTTTTTTCCATCTGTGTCCCATTGGGGAGATTTACTCTCATTTCCAAACAGGAAGTAAGAGGAAATCCCTACAAATTAAGGGAATCCCTAGTCCCCCTACCCCAGCCCCCCCCCCCAGGTTACCAAAACTAGTGCCCCTATTAGAAGATTTCCCCTTGGGATTTTCTTTTACTTTCATTTTTCTATGATAATGATAAACAGGACAAATAAAGAAGATGCATTTAACCCCTAAGGCCCCATTCACACTTGAGCGTTTTGTAGCTTGAAGCCTGAAGCTACAAAATTCTGGAGGGAAAGAAATCAATGATTCTCTATGGAGATGGTTCACATCTCCACTTAAAAACACCTGAAGCCAAAAGCCTGAAAACACTTGAAGCTCAAACAAGTTCTGAAGGTATTTTTTCAGGCAGATTTGGGCGTTTTTCTGCTTTTTACATTGGTGATCTTTTGACCTGTACAAAATTGTGTCAAAATGCAGCAAAATCGTGGTAAAATTGCGCAGCTTTCTGCCTGAAAACGACACGCTCAGGTGTGAATGCAGTCTAACTGGGGTACAGACAACAGTAAAACACCCTCGCAGGTGTTCTCATCCCTCTCCACTTTGTCCACATCTAAAAAAAAAAGTTTTGCTTTTAGTTATATTTAAACTGGAGGTGGGAAGCTGATATAATGCCTGGTATTGCATGGTAATGCACGGTATTAGTGGTAAGTATAAGGCCTCATACACACGGGCGTTTTGTAATGCCACGTTTTTGGGCGTTTTTGCTGCTCTCCATGTTATTCAATGGACCTCTAAAACGCTGATGTTTTTGAGCAGTAGAGGGCGTCGGCGTTAGTGAGCTGTAGCTAGAACCCACGGCCAGCTCGTTATGAAGCTGCAGCGTCATGGCGTTTTTGACGCCGAGCCGGCAAAACGCTCAATAACGTTGCTTAATATTGTATACACAGCGTTAAGCCTCGTCAGGCGTTCTATTCAAAATCAATGGTTCCCTATGGGAGCCCATTGATTTGAATAGAAGCCGCACCAGAAGTCGGATCACGGTCACTAGGTGTCTTAAAAGGGAACCCCCGGAAAAAAATTGAGTGGGGTCCCCCCCCCCCAAGAGCATGCCCGGCTCTTCGATCTGGCATGGATTTTAAGAGGAGTCCCCACGCCGAAAAAAACGGCGTAGGGTCCCCCCCAAGATCCATACCAGACCCTTATCTGAGCACGCAGCCTGGCAGGCCAGGAAAGGGGGTGGGGACGAGCAAGCGTCCCCCCTCCTGGACCGTGACAGGCCGCATGCCTTCAAAATGGGGAGTATGGGTGCTTTGGGGTGGGGGGCCCCCCTGTCTCAAAGCACCCATATTCCCCATGTTGAGGGCATGCGGCCTGTCACGGTCCGGGGGGGGCGCTTGCTCGTCCCCATCCCCTTTCCTGGCCTGCCAGGCTGCATGCTCGGATAAGGGTCTGGTATGGATTTAGGGGGGGGCCCTACGCCGTTTTTTTCGGCGTGGGGGCTCCTCTTAAAATCCATGCCAGATCGAAGAGCCTGGTATGCTCTTGGGGGTGGGAACCCCACGCAAATTTTTTGTGGGGGTTCCCCTTTAAGACACCTAGCACACAAGTCGCGCTGCAAGTTGGATCACTGTGATCCGATTTCTGGTGCGGCTTCTATTCAAATCAATGGGCTCCCATAGGGAACCATTGATTTTGAATAGAGGCAGAAAACGCAGCTGAAAGCTAGCGCGAAAAAACGTGCATTGACGTCAATGCAAAACGCAGAGAAAAATGGCAATTTTTTCCCTGACGTCAGGCCCGGCGTTTTTCTTATTTTTTTTGCAAACGCCCGTGTGTATGAGGCCTTAAGGTCACAGTGAACTCCTGGGTGGTAACCCCCACACCCCCTGAGATTTCCCGCTAACATCATTGGTACAGTATACAACAATTTAGGTGCTGTGCTGCTTCTCATGCTGGCCAGGGTTCAGCCATGAGAAGAAACCCAACACAGCAATATGAAGAAAGCAAACATAGCTGGACTAACATTTTGAATAAAGATTTGCTACAAATACCCTGTGTGTTTTTTTAACTGTTAAAGAGGTATTAATCACTTCAGCCCCGGAAGGATTTACCCCCCTTCCTGACGAGAGCACTTTTTGCGATTCAGCACTGCGTCGCTTTAACGGACAATTGCGCTGTCATGGGACGTTATACCCGAACAAAATTGACATCCTTTTTTTCCCCACAAATAGAGCTTTCTTAAGGTGGTATTTTATCACCTCTGCGGTTTTTATTTTTTGTGCTATAAACAAAAAGCGACAATTTTGAAAAAAAAAAATATATAAAAAAACAAATTTATTCATCAGTTTAGGCAAATATGTATTCTACAGATCTGTGGTTAAAAAAAAATCGCAATAGGCGTATATTGATTGGCTTGCACAAAAGTTGCCGCATTTACAAACCATGAGAATTCATTTATGGCATTTTTTTTCTTTTTTACCGATAATGGCGGTGATCTGCGATTTTTATTGGGACTGTGATATTGCGGTGGACAGATCGGACATTTTTGAAAGTGATCAGATCTAAAAATAGCCACTGATTACTGTATAAATGTCACTGGCAGGGAAGGGGTTAACACTAAGGGGGCAATCAAGGGGTTAAGTGTGTTCCCTCACTGTGTTCTAACTGTATGGGGGCTGGGCTAGCAGGGGCATGACAGATCTAACTGATTCTGATGACTGGGACCAGTAGATCTCTGTAGGAGGCAATTGCGGGACATCAAGTTTGCCCGTCCCGCGGCCACACTCAAGCAGAGTGTGGCGGCCATGAGAGCATGCCACGCACCCGCCTGCAGCTGCGGCTGAGCGTATCGCCATTTATAGATGGCGATCTGCATAATGGAGCCAACTTGCTGCAGTAAATGTACGCGAGGCGGTTGGCAAGTGGTTAAACCCCCAAAAGTGATATATCTCAGCTTACTGATTCTTAAAGTGATTGTAAAGAGGCACGCTTTTTTTTTTTTTAAATAACAATCATGTCATGCTTACCACCTCTATGCAGCTGGTTTTGCACAGAGCAGCCCGGATCCTTCTCTTCTAGGATCCCTCTTTGCTGCTCCTGGCCTCTCCCTCCTTCCAGTGCCCCCTCAGCCAGCATCACTATGGGGGCACCCAAGCTGAGTCAGAGCTCTGTGTATCCATTCAGACATGGACATGGCATTTATACAGCGATCAGTGCTATGAAAATGCACTGATTACTGTGTAAATGTCACTGGCAGGGAAGGGGTTAACACTAGGGGGGCAATCAAAGGGTTAAATGTGTTCCCTGTCACAGGGTTCTAACTGTATGGGGGCTGGGATGAGTGGGGGAGGAGAGTGATTGCTCCTCCCATATACTGGGAACACAGAACCAATCTCCTCTACCCTGTCAGAATGGGGATCAATTTGTTTACACTCACGGATGCCTGTTCTGGCACTGCCAGGGAGTGATCGCGGGTGGCTGGTGGACATTGAGTCCGCCCCACCAGCTGATTGGCTCCCCCGCTACACAGTGAGCGCGTGAGTACGCGCCCACCGTCAAGTGATGGCGATATATAAATATATTTGAAAATTTATCAATGCATTTCTTTATTCTAGTTTGATGCAATGCGTGTTTTTTACTGCATGTAAAAATCAGAAACTCTCTTATGAAGTTATGTCATTCAGGGGATGCCAGCTCATGCCATGCAAAGGCAAAGACTACACCCTGTAATAAATCTATGTTCAAAGCTGAACTCTGGGCAACTATAGAAAATACCAATTAATACAATTATATCTGTAATTCATTAGATTTTTAATGCAGCTTGTAAAAGCCCTGAATTTGTCTTGATATCAGCTTTGTATATTGATTGTACAGCTGCTTACAGAATTGTCAGTGCCAACGCAAGAAGTCAACCAGCTTATGCTGCAATTTCAAGCACGGAGTGGAAAAATGCTGACAGTAGGAGAGAGCAGAGAAGAAAGACGCATGACCTAATCAATCAACTGTTGTTCTTTTTCTGTCCCATTAGCAGCTTGGCATTAGGGAGAAGACTGGGGGGTTTTGCAAAACTGCAGTACATAAAAACCAGAGAAACAACCTGGCTGTGGTGCCCAGCACTAGGACTTTATAATCTCAGGGCTTGCTGGAAAAAAATAAAAGTCCTTGGACACATGTTTTCTGGAATTCAGCTTTAATTTGCACTTCTTATTCCCTCAAAAAAAAAATAATAATAATTTTTTACTGCCCAATGTAAATTGGGGAGCTTACAATAACTTTGTATGTGACATATTCCTCAAAAGCTCCTATTAATTTCTGCTTATTGCAATTTTATGAAAAAAAAAATCTAATTATTTTATATTTTAATATGTTTATTAAAGTGCCACTATTCACAAAGAACAAATGATATGCACATTACAGAATAATTTATGTCATAAAAATGGTTCATTCTGCATAAAATGCAAAGATTATTTGCCAAGAGATGGCTTTGAACAAAAAAGACAAATGTGAAAACCAATATTATTTTTGAAAAAGAAAATTGTAATTGGGACATTATCTGCTTCTTTTTCAGAGTTTCTTCACCAAGGAAACGTTTAAGGTTATGTACAAAGGCAATACAAAGTGCAGCAATTATGTGCACAGTGAGATGGTAACCATCAGAATAAATCTCAACTTATCTGACTACATTGAACTAGAGCTTGCTTATTACGAGAGAAGAAAGGGAAATTAAAATTGAAAAGGAAAGGGAAGAGAAACAAAAAGGAAAATGAACAGAAAAGAGAGAATAAAAGAAAAGCAAAAAGAAAAGGAAAAGGAGAGGAGTGGAAAAGAAAAGGGAAAACGGAAAGGGAATAAGGCAATGGAAGAAAAAGAAAAAGTAAATGGGGAAAATGGAAAAGAAAATGTAATGGAAAAGAAAAGGAAATAAGAAAACGAAATAATAAGAAATGGAAGAAAAAAAAAGGGAAAAGCAAGCAAAGAGGAAAGGGAATAGGAAAGAGAAATGAGAAAAGAGGAAAGACAAAAAAGGGGAATGTGGAAAAAGGAAAAAAAAAAAAAAAAAGAGGAAAATGAAGACTTCTTCCGATTAATTCACTGCTCTAACCCTGTAACCTAGATCACATGGACACTGGCTACAATCTTTACTGTAAAAAGTATATTGTTTTTAGTTAGCAGTAAGATAAAAGGATCAAAATGATGTCTTCATGTGCACAGAAAATTACAAGCTATACATTTTTTTTTAAATCAACACACACTGGTAAGAATATATACATCAAGCTCATCTGTTTGTCCAAACGACCTAAGTTCCCATTTAAATAAGCCTGCACATTACATAAAACACCAATAGGTGGCAGTAAATTACTATTTGTGCTACAAATATATTTTGTTCCGCTAAAGTCCCTTATCAATCCTTATTTGTTGTTTTTTGGTGCATTTAGATTCATTGCAGTGAAGACATTGATAAAAGGATTATGAGATTGAAAGCTGTGAATCCCATACTCCCCACTGATGTAACATGCATGGATCTCCCTGAAATAATTTGCTTTATATATACCATTCTGTGAATGAGGGATGTAGATACATAGAGTAAGTGATACAAAGTTAGGAAACCCTGTGCTGGAAAGGTGTCATTACTTTCTCCTGAATAGCCGCTTACATTTATTATAGTAATGATCATTTAAATAAACATCTTAAAAAAAGAAATATTACATCTACTTTTCTGTTTGGCTCACACCACTTGTTGTTGGACAGAGCTTGAGCATGGATGAATTTACCTGATCAATCTCAGCTCCCTGTATAGAGGACCTGGGAGACTGAGAACCTCTATTTTGGCCCTCATAATCTGGCAATCTGGATTCAATGTAGACAATGTTCTCTCTTACCTCCCTTGCTCCTTTGTAACCAATGCACTATTTAGCCCTGGCTACTAGGGGTGCAGGCTAAAGTATTTCAACTCAGACTGTGGATTTTGGAAAATTTAAGAACCAGAAAAGACCTTTTATATACAAATTAAATAAACATTACTTTTCCACTAAATGCCCATCTCTTGCGTTACAACATTGCATACCTTTTAAAGGCTACAAGCTTTCTTTGATTTTGAGAACAAGGCCTTACCTTAACCCTGAACTATGGAATAGGATAACATACCTGAACAGTCCATTCAATTTGTATCAAATTAGACAGACTCTTGTGCTACATAGCTGATGGGAGATCTAAAGGAGATTGTACAATCAGATTGTATAGGAAGTGGGTGGGAGGTAGTATTGTAATGAGGGAGGTGTGGTCCAGGGGTGAACACACCCTATCACGCCCTCTTCTGGGATGCAACACGGAAGTGAAGGCTTCTGGGAGATGGCCTACAGGAAGTGAATTTTTAGAGAATCTACAGGAAGTGATGGAATCTGAAAGTCATCTTAAAAATTCAAAAAGCTGACAAAATTTTAAACATCCTGTAGATAAGATAAGTCCAAAAAATTGTGTTGGCTGCTCCTAGCTAAATACAAATCACCTGGTGTTGTTCCAAACAAACTTATAATAAACTACAATATTGCATAAATAAATCACTGACTTCATTTGCACGTGTTCAGTGTAAAATAAAACAAATGTGACATAACCACCTCAGGTCCGCCCACCGTCAAATGACGGCGGAGCGGACCTGCTATTGCTCCGGGTGGACATCATATGACGTCCTCCCTTTAAGCCGGGATTGCGCGCAATCGGGCGCACGCATCCCGGCTCTGTCAGTGTCGGCGTGTCCCCAGGACACACCGCTTCACCGACAGGGGTGAACAGCCATTGGCTATGGCTGTTCACCACATGATCGGCCGTGACGAAGTCACGGTTGATCACAAATGGCAAGTC
>BLSH010002567.1:793622-818432 GCA_018402905.1 Glandirana rugosa
GAGTAAAATTTCCAAATATACGTTCAACAACGGGATTTTTCAGAAGTTATTTTTCTGTATATTGCCGGCAGCACATTACAGCCGCGATAATAAATGACAATTTTTCCTTCACAAATGTAATTTTGCTCTGGCCCTGTTCTAAACATCACAGAGGTGCGCCCTTTTACAGGCAGATTAAGGGAGCCCCCCAGGCCCATTATTTAAAGGAACATTTCATTTTTATTGTTTCACTTTAAGCATTATTAAAATCACTGCTCCTGAAAAAAACAATCGATTTAAAAACTTTTTTTGCATTAATACATGTCCCCTAGGCAGGACCCGGGTCCCCATAGACTTTTTAGGGCAACAACTTGCATATAAACCTTTAAAATGAGCACTTTTAATTTTTCATGTTCGGGTCCCATAGACTAACGGTGTTTGAATGTTTGCACAAATTTTTTGCCTCTTCACATGTTCTGGTACGAACCGAACCGGGGGTGTTCGGCCCATCCCTATCCACCATTGATTCCCCCAGTTGTACTCCTCCTAGTATGTATGATGCATGCATACTCTTAGCCCCCAAGTGCATAACTTTACATCTATCAACAATAAACTCCATTTGCCCCATAGTTGCCCAATCAATCAATACATTGAGGTTGGTTTTTTAATTTGGAGACATCCTATAAGGAGGTAATTCCACTGCATACCTATAGTGTCATCTGAAAACACAGAAATGGTACGTTTAATCCCAAACTCTATATCATTTATAAATAGGTTAAAAAGTAAAGTTCACAACACTGAGACTTGGAGCACACCACTAATAACACTAGACCATTCAAAGTATGAATCAATAATCACTGCTTTCTGAATTTGGTCTTTTAGACCATTTTGTATCCATTTACAAAAATAATGGCTTAGCAGTAAAGAAAATGGGTTATGGGGGTATATGTGACTGTGCAAAGAAATTATATTAAAATAATATAAATAGTAAGCATATGTAAAGCCTAACAATTAAAATCTCTTATTTGTTCCCTTGTGCTTTGCCAAGTATATCATTAAAAGCCTTTAGTCATATCAGTTCCATAAGTTCAAAAAAAATATTGTCGATTCTGCCAGAAATCCAGTACTGCCTTGCATCTTGTGTTTTTCTCCCAAGTATTCCTATCAGCTCTGCTTAGTTGTACTCTATAAACTACAGTATGGCTGTCCCCTTGTTATGAAGAAGAGGATAGCGGGAGGTGTTTTGTAGTCCTAATGTTCTAAGATTTAATTGCTGCTCCTTCATAGACACAGTACAGTAAGTGAGCATTGTCACCCAAGTACAGGACATGTGTTACTGGCAGGATCATCAGTTGAAGATAAAGTTAAGAAACCAAGACACCTGCAAAAAGGAAACCAATGCAGCTATGACATCTAATATTTCTTAGGCTGCACTATATTGCATGCTAGTTTTCTAGTTTAGATACACGTTAAGTCCTTTAATGGGTTAGGATGTCCTAAGTGGTGTAGGTAGCGCTTACAAGTTAGAGTTGCACTCAAGAAATGAAGGTTATACTAAGGTTAGCAAGTTATATGTGTTTGTACAGAATATAACTGGGTACTGAGATTTATATGTAAAGTTGATCCAGGGTAAATGCCGATTGCCTCTCGGGGGATCGGGAAGGATTTTTTTCCCCTGCTATAGTAAATTGGATCATGCTTTGCTGGGGTTTTTCGCCTTCCTCTGGATCAACTTTGGGTGAAGGATTGTATATGGGATTGTATGATTTTTGTATTTATTAATTGAACTAGATGCGCTTGTGTCTTTTTTCAACCTAACTATATATAGGCAGATATACTAGTATAGCAAGCACATCATCTCTATCCTGCACTCAAAACCACAAATAACTTTTTGCTAAAGCGCTACTGCCTAATTGGTTCTGTTCAACAAAAAAACACAAGTATGTAATGCTGTTTGCATTCCCCAAGGCATCATTACAGCAGATTATAACACACCAATAATAGGTACAACTTGGATTTAAAGTCCCTATCCCATAATCCATAAAGCACGATGAATGAGGGGTACTTACCCATTCTTCCTCATCATATTCAGAGTGGTGAGGTATAGAATCTTGCCTTGTTATAGGATTCACAGGCTCCTGACCCTGAAGATCATTCTCATCAGTGCTTATCCTCGGGTCTGTGAGCTTCTTATTTGCACAGCCTGGCCGAGCAGTGTACAGTGCCAGAAGAGCATTGCTTACCAGCTGGTCCTTAAATGAATGGACAAATAACTCTGTCTGTAGCGTGAAAAAAGAAAAAGAAAATAGCATCTTATGTCAAGTGTGGGCTTCAGCAAATATTTACTCAGTTCTGTCACACTTATTTCCATTCCAAATGCTTTATTAACTAGTTCAGATCCTGCATGCAAACAGAAAAAGCAGTCCCCATCGTAAAACTTCATTTGTGGTCAAATTAAATGGTTATGTTTCAGTGTTCTGTTTACGATGAAGTCAGGGCTCATAACTTAAGAAAGAAAAATAGATGTAAAATCATTTTGCTTTAAAGACAGCCATTAACATTTCACTTAACAGTTTTACTACCCAGATGGGATTGTATAAACTGTCATATGGCTTGAAATAAAAAGTCGCTCTAAAAATTATCTAAAGGAATAGAAATATGCATTTGATTGCAGTGTGCTATTGTAAAGGAGGGGGTGGAATTGACTGGGCTATGGTAAAAGGTATTTCATTATTGATCACAGTAATGATAACTAGCTTCATATTTAAACAATGCAGTTAGATATGGTAGATATAGTAACTTTACACTCCAATGCGAAGGTAGTATAGATGAAATCCATAAAGGATTCCTAAAAGCACAGGATATTAATTTGACCATAACCACAAGTAGATTCTTGTGTTTCCTCTCCCCCAAGTATGATTGTAAAATCATTGAATAAATCAATATATGGTTGTTATATTTTCATAATGCATCACAATTTGATTGCATTATCATATTATCACAAATGTTGAATGAATCAACACATGACTGTGATATCACTATACTGAAGCATAGAATGAATCAAAACAACATGAATATAAATGCAGAAAGAAGTTTGTTCATGCAGTTTATCATGTTGACCCTTGCAACCGGTGAGCATTATAGCGATGTGTGCAAGTTGATACAGTTGAACAGTAACCGTTCATATGATGGTGGAAAAGTAATTTTAAAGATGAATACACGATGTTAAAGGAAACCTACAACTCTTCAAACGAAAAGACTGCTATTGAAGACATCTTCATCTGAAGCCTGGTTGTCATCCTTACTATGTAAGAATACTCTGGCTCACTACCAAACAGGTATGATATTAAGGGCTTCTGACCTGATTCTGATCTGCATACTCCAGTTGGGTGAGCAGAACAACCAAGCAACTATCATTTTCAGAGGAAAATCAGCCATAGTAATCCATTATTGCAGTGTGCTGAAAGATGATACTGCCATCAGGGAATACTTTTTCAATGAAAGGGTGTAATTGGTCACTGACCATATTTAGGTAGGTAGAAGGTGTCAAATTAACATTAATTAGAATGGCAGAATGCAAGGTTTCTCAGCAAAACATTGCCCAAAGCATCAAACTGCCTCCAATGGTTGTCTTCTGCCTATCTGCATACTGGTGCCATGTTCTCCCCAGGTAAGCAACATATATGCACCCAGCAATCCACATGATGTAAAAGAAAACAGGATTCATTGGAGCAGGCCCCCTTTTTCCATTTCTCCATTATCTAGTTCTGATACGTATGTGCCCATTGCAGGCACTTTTGGCTGTGAGCACTGGTCAGCATGGGTATCCTGACTGGTCTGTGGCTACACAGCCCCATATACAACAAACTGTGATGCCCATTTTTTCTGCTTTCAGCACAAACTTCATGGACAACATGTTTACTTGCTGCCTAATATATCCCACCAACTTTCAGATGACATTGTAAGGAGGAAACCAATGTTATTCACTTAATCTGTCAGCTGTCATAAAGTTATGGCTGACCAGTGTATTACACCCATTGCCTTGTCCTGCTCCCCACTCCTGTGCCTACATCTTACAAAAATACATCATTGTGGGCCAGCATCTCCTCCAGGTTCCCTTTGCCAGCCTACCAATAATGTCAGCACAAAATCTTGCGCATGTACATTAATCCTCCATTGACGACATAGCATGGAACGTGAGTGAGACACATACACATAACAATTAATTAATTAAGGAAATCTTGCCATTCTTCATTAATTTTTTCATCCATTGCCATGTAATTGCCTCTTTTCTCACATATCTATATTTTTGATAAAAGCAAAGCAAAACTGCAAGGTCTCCTGAAAGTTAACAAAATCTTACACGATCTTGCAGCTTTGTAATGAGATCTACTGGGAAGGTGGTATTGACGTCTCCCAGGGGACAACAATATGGCCAGGGCTACCTCACCACTGTCTAGAACCCAGAGATCCTAAAGGAGGAAATAAAAGTGGATGATTGTAGAACATCATGCTTAGTAGCATGCAACAGGGAATTGGTTATTTGGAAGGGAGAATGTCCACTCTAATAACTCTCAGAAATGAAAGAGGAACTACAAGAGACAGAGCCCAAACAAAGCACATCTAGAAAAATAACAAACAATTAGGAACCTGTCACAAACACATCAATGCTTCTTTATGTGAAAAGATCTCACAATTGCTGTATTTTTCTTACTTGCTTTTTGTTAAAAGTTGTGGGAGAAAATAAAATGTATAACGTTCAGCATCCCATTCATGGTCAATTTTGCCACAAGCTACTAGTGGGTCAGTGCCTACTGCAAGTGTGTAGAAAGAAACTGTAGCACACCTGAGCAAAACTTAGGATATGACAAAAGAAAGGATACCCAGTGCCTTTAGGTACCACTACTAAACCAGTGGCTGTTTCAAGGTCCCTCCATACAAGAGTAGATATGTGCCTTTGATGGTGCCACATCAAAGAGGGAAGGGGTAGTTAAGCATTCATATAACATCATTGCTGCCATAGTTGTTTTGAACTTTGGTGGCATTTGGTCACCTCTGTTTTTTTTCATTTTGTGCTATAAACAAAGAACGACAATTTTAAAAAGAAAAACTTTCTTTTTGCTTCTTGCTATAATAAATAAAATAAAAAAAATGTATTCATCAGTTTTTTTTATCGGAACTGCGACATTGCCACGGTCAGATCGGACACTTCTGACACTTTTTTGGGACCAATGACATTTATATAGTGAGCTTTAAATAGCCACTGATTACTGTATAAATGTCATTGGCAGGAAAGGGGTTAAACTGTAGGGGGTGATCAAGGGGTTAATTGTGTTCCCTCACTGTGTTTTAACTGTGTGAGGGTTGGGCTGGCCGCGGCATGACAGATCTAAGTGTTCCCGATTACAGGGAACAGTAGATCTGTGTCATGTGCCCTGACAGAACAGAGATCTGCCGTGTTTACATTGGCGGATCCCCGTTCTGCCTCTAACAGGCGATCACGGGCGGAAATCGAGTCCGCCCGACCCGTGGGCACGCTCACGGAGCACATAGCAGGCGAAAGCCGCCGTGCACTTGCTTACAAATTGCACATGCATGCCGACGTACAATGACGGCTGTTTACGCAGGGTTTGTGCAGGGGAGGGGGAGCCGACCTTCCGCAGTACAACCACAGTGGCTGGTCGGCAACCAGTTAATAAAGTGTAGTGCATTTCTAACAGTACAGTAAATTCTCAAAGCTGTAATTATATAATATGTGTTTGGTAACTCATGATAATTTTCACATGAAAATGTTCAATTCATAAAAAGAAATATTGCATGGCTGTAGTTTCATTCCGTTGCCCATAAAATGAACAGCTGTATTTTTCATGAATCACTATTTTTTCACCACTTCAAAGCATGCCCTTTCCTACTCTCTGAGTCCTAAATAGACACATTAAAGAACCTATTAACATAAGCCCAAAGAGAACAGTATTCTTATGAGCCAAAACATGTGTGATAATCTTATGAAGTCACTTATTATACAACATACTATTATTTTGTATATATATATATATATATACACACACACACATTATCTCACAAAAGTGAGTACACCCCTCACATTTTTGTAAATATTTTATTCTATCAATTCAGCACACAGCCATTAATGTCTGGCAACAAAAGTGAGTACACCCCTAAATGAAAATGTCCAAATTGGGCCCAATTAGCCATTTTCCCTCCCCATGTCACGTTACTCACTAGTATTACAAGGTCTCAGGTATGAATGGGGAGCAGGTGTGTTAAATTTGGTGTTATCGCTCTCACTCTCTCACACTGGTCACTGGAAGTTCAACATGGCACCTCATGGCAAATAACTCTCTCAGTATCTTAAAAAAAAAAGAATTGTTTCTCTACATAAAGATGGCCTAGGCTATAAGAAGATTGCCAAGACCCTGAAACTGAGCTGCAGCATGGTGGCCAAGACCATACAGCGGTTTAACAGGACAGGTTCCACGCAGAACAGGCCTCGCCATGGTCAACCAAAGAAGTTGAGTGCACATACTCAGCATCATATTCAGAGGTTGTCTTTGGGAAATAGACATATGAGTGCTGTCAGCATTGCTGCATATGTTGAAGGGGTGGGTGGTTAGCCTGTCAGTGCTCAGACCATACACTGCACACTGCATCAAATTGGTCTACATGGCTGTCTTCCCAGAAGGCTCTTCTAAAGATGATGCACAAGAACGCCCGCATACAATTTGCTGAAGACAAGCAGACTAAGGACGTGGATTACTGGAATCATGTCCTGTGGTCTGATGAGACCAAGATTAACTTATTTGGTTCAGATGGTGTCAAGCATGTGTGGCGGCAACCAGGTGAGGAGTACAAAGACAAGTGTTTCTTGCCTACAGTCAAGCACGGTGGTGGGAGTGCCATGGTCTGGGGTTACATGAGTGCTGCCGGCACTGGGAAGCTACAGTTCATTGAGGGAACCATGAATGCCAACATGTACTGTGACATACTGAAGCAGAGCATGATCTGCTCCCTTCAGAGACTGGACCGCAGGGCAGCATTCCAAGATAACGACCCCAAACACACCTCCAAGATTACCACTGCCTTGCTAAAGAAGCTGAGGGTAAAGGTGATGGACTGGCCAAGCATGTCTCCAGACCTAAACCCTATTGAGCATCTGTGGGTCATCCTCAAATGGAAGGTGCAGGAGTGCAAGGTCTCTAACATCCACAAGCTCCATGTGTGGAAGTGAATGAGGACTCCAGTGGCAACCTGTTAAGCTCTGGTGAACACCATGCCCAAGAGGGTTAAGGCAGTGCTGGAAAATAATGGTAGCCGCACAAAATATTGACACCTCTTGCCCAATTTGGACATTTTCACTTAGGGGTGTACTCACTTTTGATGCCAGCGGTTTAGACATTAATGGCTGTGTGTTAAGTTATTTTGAGGGGACAGCAAATTTACACTGTTATACAAGCTGTACACTCACTACTTTACATTGTAGCAAAGTGTAATTTCTTCAGTGTTGTCACATGAAAAGATAGACTAAAAAAATTTACAAAAATGTGAGGGGTGTACTCACTTTTGTGAGATACTGTGTATATATATATGTGTTATTCCCTCATTATCCCATTTACAAGGAGCAGATAAAAGGTCCAGAGTTCATTTCAAGTGTGCTATTTGCATTTGGAATCTGTTGCTCTCAACTCTCAATATGAGATCCAAAGAGCAGTCACTATCAGTGAAGCAAGCCATCATTAGGCTGAAAAAACAAAACAAACCCATCAGAGAGATAGCAAAAACAGTAGGTGTGGCCAAATCAACAGTTTGGAACATCCTTAAAAAGAAAGAACGCTCCGGTGAGCTCAGCAACACCAAAAGACCCGGAAGACCACGGAAAACAACTGTGGTGGATGACCGAAGAATTCTTTCCCTGGTGAAGAAAACACCCTTCACAACAGTTGGTCAGATCAAGAACACTCTCCAGGAGGTAGGTGTATGTGTGTCAAAGTCAACAATCAAGAGAAGACCTCACCAGAGTGAATACAGAGGGTTCACCGCAAGATGTAAACAATTGGTGAGCCTCAAAAACAGGAAGGCCAGATTAGAATTTGCCAAACAACATCTAAAAAAGCCTTCACAATTCTGGAACAACACCCTATGGACAGATGAGACCAAGATCAACTTGTACCAGAGTGATGGGAAGAGAAGAGTATGGAGAAGGAAAGGAACTGCTCATGATCCAAAGCATACCGGTAGTGTCATGGCGTGGGCATGTATGGCTGCCAATGGAACTGGTTCTCTTGTATTTATTGATGATGTGACTGCTGACAAAAGCAGCAGGATGAATTCTGAAATGTTTCTGCAATATTATCTGCTCATATTCAGCCAAATGCTTCAGAACTCATTGGACGGCACTTCACAGTGCAGATGGACAATGACCCAAAGCATACTGCGAAAGCAACCAAAGAGTTTTTTAAGGGAAAGAAGTGGAATGTTACGCAATGGCCAAGTCAATCACCTGACCTGAATCCGATTGAGCATGCATTTCACTTGCTGAAGACAAAACTGAAGGGAAAATGCCCCAAGAACAAGCAGGAACTGAAGACAGTTGCAGTAGAGGCCTGGCAGAGCATCACCAGGGATGAAACCCAGCGTCTGGTGATGTCTATGCGTTCCAGACTTCAGGCTGTAATTGACTGCAAAGGATTTGCAACCAAGTATTAAAAAGAGAAAGTTTGATTTATGATTGTTAATCTGTCCCATTACTTTTGGTCCCATAAAAAATGGGAGGCACATATACAAACTGTTGTAATTCCTACACTGTTCACCTGATTTGGATGTAAATACCCTCAAATTAAAGCTGAACGTCTGCAGTTAAAGCACATCTTGTTTGTTTCATTTCAAATCCATTGTGGTGGTGTATAGAGCCAAAAAGATTAGAATTGTGTTGATGTCCCAATATTTATGGACCTGACTAATACAATTTACTTTAGAAGTTACACTAAGTACTTCTATACTGAGCACGGGGAGTATGGTATTATGTTTTTGGTTAAAAAAGGTGTCCTAGTAATCTCTCCTTTTCCCAATAGTTGTAGGTAGAGTAAGCTACTACATCAAGAATAAACTTTCTGTTGCAAAGATGTTTTTATACATACAGGTATCAGGAGACCTCACCTGATGATGCTAACTGGCTTCAGTAGCTCCTGACACCATACTCCTCATCCTACCTCTACGGCTTCATTATTGTTATTTATTTCACTTACTGCTTTGATGTAAGCTGTGTGGCATATCCCAGCTTCTCATCAGATGTTGTGGCTCCCAGAAGCAGGCATGCAGAGTCAGATTCTGAAGAATTTAGGCAGACCTAAACCCACAATGTAAAACCCCTAAACCCCTTTAAATATTTAAAAAAAAATAAAAACCTAAAAAAAGCAAAAATGGAGGTGGATGTGGACCCTCTTCAAACTGGGTCTGAAAAGTATTAATTAACATTAGAAGCCATATAACTGTTCTAAAATTATCTTCAAACTGTGTCAAAAAAAGTATAAATAAGCCTGGAGAACCAATATCACTGTTCTGCAAACATCTGGAAACTGTGTGTGTCACTTTAAATGAAACCGGGAATAACTGAACTACTGTTCTGCAAACATCTGGAAAGTATGTGTGTCACTTTAAATGAAACCGGGAATAACTGAACTACTGTTCTGCAAACATCTGGAAAGTCTATGTAACACTTTAACAAAAACCGGGGCAAACCCATATCACTGTTCTGCAAACATCTGGAAAGTGTGTGTGAAACTACAGCATAGAGAAGAACAGGGGTATGGTTTCGCTCTGCTATAGTTTCAAACACAGTTTGCAGATGTTTGCAGAACAGTGATATCATATCACTGTTCTGCAAACATCTGGAAAGTGTGTGTGAAACTATAGCAGAGCGAAACCATATCCCTGTTCTTCTCTATGCTGTAGTTTCACACACACTTTCCAGATGTTTGCAGAACAGTGATATGATATCACTGTTCTGCAAACATCTGCAAACTGTGTTTGAAACTACAGCAGAGCGAAACCATATCCCTGTTCTTCTCTATGCTGTAGTTTCACACACACTTTCCAGATGTTTGCAGAACAGTGATATGGGTTCGCCCCGATTTTTGTTAGCGTTACACAGACTTTCCAGATGTTTGCAGAACAGTAGTTCAGTTATTCCCGGTTTCGTTTAAAGTGACACACAGACTTTCCAGATGTTTGCAGAAAAGTAGTTCAGTTATTCCCGGTTTCATTTAAAGTGACACACAGACTTTCCAGATGTTTGCAGAACAGTAGTTCAGTTATTCCCGGTTTCATTTAAAGTGACACACAGACTTTCCAGATGTTTGCAGAACAGTACTTCAGTTAGTCCCGGTTTCATTTAAAGTGACACACAGACTTTCCAGATGTTTGCAGAACAGTAGTTCAGTTAGTCCCGGTTTTATTTAAAGTGACACAGAACAGTGATATGGGTTCTCCCGGCTTATTTATACTTTTTTGACACAGTTTGAAGATGATTTTAGAACAGTTATATGGCTTCTTCCGTTAATTAATACTTTTCAGACACATTTTGAAGATGGTCCACATCCACCTCCATTTTTGCTTTTTTTAGGTTTTTATTTTTTTTTCAATATTTAAAGTTATTTCCCTGTCCCCATTTCTTTGTAGGGCACTTGTCCCACCCTTACCCCCATTTCCTTCCTTTTGCAGACCTCTAGGACTTTCCTGGACTTTTTTACAGCAATTTTCAGAACTTTTGGTAAAATTACCAGAACCCCGGACCCGAACCCAGACTTTTTTTGAAAAGTCCGGGTTCGGGTCCGGGTCCCGGACACCCCAAAGTTCGGTATGGACCCGAACTTTACAGTCCGGGTTCGCTCAACTCTACTCCTCTGTAAACAGTAGGCTTTATTTTAGAGCACACTCTATATAAATGGCAGCAATGAAATTTAAAACTCCCTAAAGTGCTATGTCTTACTATGGACAGAAAGCAAAGTTCTTGTGAAGCAGGTGAGTGAGCAGTTTTTAGCACTAGTTCTGTAGCCAGCTAGCATTGGGGCCCAGTCTTTTTGGTGGTGCATATGAATACAGTCCCAGTAAAGTCTACATGCAGAAAATAATGCTGCTAGTTAGATGGTCAGTCCCTATGTGCTCAGGCTCTGCTAGCAGCAACAGGTTAATGACAGCAGTGTCCTCTCACTCGTCCCAGCGACACAGCTGATATGTTCAGGTGACAGATCACTTCTGGATCTGTCTACGGGGACTCTGGTCCTCAGTTACATGGCTGCAGGCTTGTAGCAGGTTGATGTGCACAGAGAAGCAGTGATGTGCACACCTTGGTCTCCTCACAGCCAAAATAGAAGTTCCTCTGTATCCACCCTCTGAAGATGCAACTCTCTCACTATTTATACCTGGCTTGCATTTAGAATTGTAGTCCAAAAGTCCATTAACTGCAAGGGTAGAGTTTTTTTTCCTGAACTTCATCACCCATGATTCATTGCTGCCAACCATCAAGTCTCTTGAGCTCCTGCTGCTTGTCAGCTTCCACTGGTGGATTGAGGCAAGGCAATGTTAATGCATTCAGCTGAAGTCCATTGGGAGCCCAGAGCACTGCAGCACAGTGCTAAATTACACTCTATCTCTAGAAAAGCACCTGAAGTACAGCAATGGAAGCCTGCATATTTCCCCCACTACAGGTTTCCTTTAACACTTAGTAACAGCTTTTATCCTAACATCAACCTTTATCAGAACTATTAAAATTGCCCCCTCATGCATTTATCCCAAGCCATAATTTAACCCCACTCACTAACACTACAGTACTGAGATGTTGGTTTCAATACTATCTGTTACACAGTATCAGCAACCTAAATAAGATAAGCAGCATGTTGTATATTTCTGGCTACATGCCATGGTTGGTGGTGAAATAAGTGAGGCTAGTACAAAAAGAATAATGTTCAAATTCAGCCTTTCCCTGGCTACTAATATGATTTCAGCTTCGTAAAGTCAGATAAAAAAAATAAGATTTGACTGGATGCAACAGGTTATATAATCTGGCAGATTCCACCACTCCTCCCCAGGAGCAAAGAAAAATATAGTTTAGATGTCAGTTCTGTTTTAATTTATTTTCTTGCCAATGTTATTCTGTATCGTCTTGTTGTCAGGCTGTACATGTATAATGCTTTTTTTTCTTTGTGTAAAATATTTTTTCCCTTTGTTTCTTTTTAATTCTTTTGTTTCAATTCCATCAAGTGCATTTGAGGAGAAGGTAGGGGAAAAAAATGTGACTTTATGTGAAGCTGTAGCCTGGTAAGGCTGTTGCTTCCATCCCCATACGTAGTCTATGAATGGTTACATTACGCTAAATGCTAGACATTTGAAACTGCAGATAATCCAGGTACAGTCATTCAGGAAAACTAACAATTATATTAGCGGCTAAATTATTTAATACAATAGCGAATAGAGGAAGAGGGAATTCTCCTCATTAAGATAAAGAAAACCTTATGTGATCAGTCCCCCCTCCCCCACAGCCCTACCTTATACTTACCTGAGCATGATCTCGATCCAGCTCTGTGCTGGAGAGCAGCGTCTCTCTTTGCTCTCTCCCTCCTCACTGGACATGGAGGAAGCAGCGGGAGTCATTGCCTCCTGCTGCTATCAACCACAGCCAGCAAGGAGGGAGCGGGGGTGGGGCCAAGTCGCACTGTGTGCATCAATAGACACGTAGAGCCCAGCTCAGGATCAGCCCGCACAAGTGCCCCCTTAGCAACCGGCTTGCTATGGGGGAGCTTGTAAGGTGGGAGGAGCGCCAGTGGGAGACCCCAGAAGAAGAGGATCAGGGCTGCTCTGTACAAAACCATTGCACAGAGCAGACAAGTATAACATGTTTGTGATTTTAAAAATAAAAATTGTTTCCATTACAAATCACTTTAATACATCCATAAAATCCTGACATGAAGGTTATAGGACAGAATACAAAGCTGTCAAGTACATAAACACAAGATTAAGAAAGTTAGGAAATTCTGCATAGATAGCACTTGTTCTGTATTCAAGGCCCTTTTATTTAACTATAATGTATTATAATGGACAGCAAGCTTAAACATAAATTCTTGCATATTGACATTTCCCTTGGTTATTGAAAGGCAACAGTGATTCACTGCAACCTGCTTTGAATTGTGTCAGGCCTTGAACTCTTTCCAAGCTGTACACATCCACTAGCTCTCATAGCATTGCAGAGGTATGGGCTTCACAGGCCATCTGTCTACATAGACTTCTTTTCTTCTGAATCCAAATCGTGCTTGCCTAGTTTCTAAGGGAATAACTTTCCAAGCAATTGCCGTTCTTTTAAGTTAGTCCCAATAAATGTCAAAATCAAAAACAATGTAAATAAATAATGTGCTTGAAGCATTACGCAAGTTAAAGACACCTGCTCTGCCTGCCACGGCGTAACTCCGGCTTAGACTTAAAACTTCTTATGAAAGGATGTATCAAAGATGTGTATAAAAATCCTCCTTCTCTCACGTCTTCCTTCTTTTCAAAGATTTCTTTTTTTTTTTATGGTTAAAAATGTCCAGTGGATCAGCTGCAGCTAATTTTTAAGATGAAACATCAGCCGTCCTCAGTGCTGGACATCTAAAAGCTTCACCGTGGTGTTTCTAGGGTACTAAAAGCCTAGGGCATGTCTAGGCACTCAGAAAAAGGCAGACATTGTCAAAAAGAAGTATGGTTTAAGAGGGAGAAGGGAAACAAAACCTGCCTTTCTAAACTTAAACAAACTGTAAACAGCACATTTTTTTAACATTCATTTGTTCTCAAACTTTATTTTAATCTGATTGTGACAGAAATCACATTTTGAACATGTGCTTTTTGTGCACCTGTAGATGTTGAAGCCTTTTTTTAACTCTTCTTTTAGTTAAATTTCCTTTCTAAGCTTGCCAAAAAAACTCTTTTCTGCATGTATCTCAGAGCCTTACAGGTGCATAGCACGGACATGGTATTAAACACCTTGAATAGCACCTGGATAATCCTCCAGGGAAAAGGTTAACAAGCTGTGCTGAGATGTTAGATGTCTGCTGATTAAGAGGCAGCAGAGCCGCTGATTATTTAGAAATTAACATTTTTTTCTCTTTTGAGTAGCACTTTTTTTTTTATGTATGCAATATTTGTGAGTCTATTTACATGCAGGGGTATTTGCTTCATTTAATATTGAATTCATGTTTTTGTTATATTATGCATGTTCTAGGATATGCCAGATAGCTAAACCTTTAGACATCCACAACTAATTTATTCTGTAAGTGGTTTGCTTTGAATTACAGATACAAAAGTAAATAGGGACAAAAAAACCTTTGTGCATTGATAATAAATCATTGACACAAAACTGCTTTAAGGACATCAGCTCCCCAAACTGATTCCACTAATCAGTACATTTATTTGGTCAGCTAAACCCTTATAACCCCAGGACTTGTTTAAATCCTGGGACAGTCCCATGGCATTTGGGATTATTGGCATTCTGGAGTAGGGTTGCCACATCATCCCTTTAATCCAGGACACACATGAATTACACAGGTTCTGGGGCTAATTTAATGCAGATAAGGGACCAAGTGAGTTTAATTATCACCTTAATCAGCCACAGAAGCTGTGCAATTGATATGTGTCCTGGATTAAAGGGATGATGTGGCAACCCTATTCTGGAGGAGGGGTAGGAGGAGGGGTAGGTGCTGTTCCAGTTAGGGGTGCTCACTAATGCGGTAAAAAGAATGATTCCAATACACTGCAAACCACAAAGTGACTATTATACTCTCAGATCCCATCTTCTGCACAGACTTTTCTGCTTTGGAGCAACAATCCAAACACCAGGAGATTGGCAGTGATCATCACTGAACTACACAGGTAACACCTTGAACACCAGCAGTAGCTATTGCCACTTTTTAACAGAAACACTCCATTGTTTGCAGCATGTGCTGTTGCAATTCTGACTTTTACAGAAAATGTCTATATCACTCACTTGCACGCCCAGTCAGGAATTTACAATATGTTTTTTACAATAGAGATTACATTAAGGTTTGCCTGGTCTTTGTTTCTGTGCAGAGTTTAATTTACTGGTAGAGTAAATTCAGTCTGATGTATCATAGTCACTAGCCCTCATAAATGCCTCTTGCCACTCCTTCAATGTTCTAAACATGAGCAAGGTGCCAATTGCAGCAGCTTTTTGTTGGTTCTCAAGAGGGAATTGCAGATCTAATTACACCCAATTATATGATGGGTGTGTTGCAGGGGACTGGAGGTTTTTTTTATTATTCTCAAGAGAACACACATTTAATACCTATTGTTCTAAATACATCTATATTCCAAAAACTAACTTGTTATTTACCAGAAGGAAACTACAATTTATTAGAGATTAAATAAGCTATGCATTGTATTCACGTCTCACTTGGTTGTCTAATATGACCTATTAGCTGTCTGTAATTCAGTTTCAGTAGAAATGTATGCATAGCTTTGGGAAGCAAAAAACCTGACTTTTTTGTACTGCTCAAACCATTCTCCAGACAATTTTATGACCTGGTTATCTACAATGGGCTGAGTTAGGAACCTTTTATGGACTCTGCTAATGGAAATGTTCTGACAAAGGTGTTCAAAGCTGTTTTGTTTTGTCAAAGGTGTCACCTTACATAGTGACTTGTATTTCTGCAAATATTGACATAATGACGAGTGGCATTGTGTTCAATTTCCCTATTCCCTTCACACAGTTGAGGTTTGTTAGACCCCATTATCGTCACATGGGGTACAGCAGCCATCTTCACAGTTTGTGCTATAAAAAGTGTATATATTTTTTTCTTATTTGTTTTCTTCTCTTTGGACATTTGCAGCTAAATGTGGCGTGATAACTTAGATAGGCTATACGTGATAAGGATGTTCAGGTTAGAAGGTTCTCTACATTTAAAGAAACATTAAGCCATTGTTTCTTCCCCTTGTTTATTAACCTGTAAAGTTGAAAAGCAGCTGGTAATTTAATGCAAGCACCTATGCTGCCTACAATAGTACAGTCAAGTACTAGCTTTTACATAAATAACTGCATGATACAAATGCATGAGTATAGGGAAGGAAAGCCTAAAGCCTGCCGACGTCCCTGTGGCATGGCCCAGGTGAGCAGCACTTTAAAGTACATTTAGACTCTTGTGTGATATTCCAAATCCAGTTACTATGTGATGCACAAGCATGAATGATTTGAAAATGGGTTCCAGGAGGATGGAAGAAGTTCTGGAGAAGTCATGGAGACGAGCATGGGAAGAGGAGACAAGGGAGCTAGAGAGCAGAAGTTCTTGGGAGGAGCGAAGAGGACGGTTTGGGTGATATTTGGAGATAAGATTGGTGATGTAGTTTGGGGCAGAATTGTAAATGGATTTGTATGTTATGGTTAGGGATATGAATGTTATTCTTTGGGAAATGGGAAGCCAGTGGAGGGATTGGCAGAAAGGAGTGGCGGACACTGAACGGTTGGTAAGGTGGATGAGTCTTACAGCGGCATTCATGATAGACTGAAGAAGGGATAGCTTGCAGAGAGGTAGGCCAATTAGGTGGGAGTCACAATAGTCAAAGCGAGCGAGAACAAGGCAGTGAATAAGTTGCTTAGTGGTGTCAACGGTTAGGAAGGGGCGTATTTTGGAGATGTTTCGGAGGTGAAGTCTGCACGATTTGGACAGTTTTTTGATTTGGGGCTGAAAGGACAGGTCAGAGTCTAGGATTACACCTAGTACCTTGGCACGAGGGGAGGGACTGATAGTTGTATTATTGATGGAGAAGTCAGAGGGAGGGGCACAGGCTGGAGGAAAAATTATGAGCTCAGTTTTAGAAATATTGAGTTTGATGAAGTGGTGTGACATCCATGCTGATATGTCAGTTAGTAATGCGAGAGGAGACTAAAGGAGTGAGGTGAGGAGTAGAAAGATAGATTGTGTGTCATCAGCATAGAGGTGGTATTGGAAGCCATGGGAGTTTATAAACAGACTAAGGGAGGAGGTGTAATGGAGAAGAGAAGGGGTCCCAGGACAGAACCTTGAGATACCCCAACCGAAAGAGGAAGTGGAGAGGAGGAAACAGAGTTATAGGTCACACTGAAGAAGCGCTCTGACAGGAGAGAACAGAGTCTTGAATGCCAAGAGAGAGGAGTTTTTTGAGGAGGATGGGATGGTCAACAGTATCAAAGGCTGCAGAGAGGTCGAGTAGTATGAGTATGGAGTAGTGGCCATTGGTTTTAGCAGTTAGTAGGTCATTAGTGAGCTTCAGTAGGGCAGTTTCAGTGGAGTGTAGCAAGCAAAAGCCAGACTGTAAGGGGTCAAGAAGGTTGTTGTCAGTGAGGTAGGAGCTAAGATGGTTGTAGACTAAGCGTTCTAAAAGTTTTGATGCAAACGGGAGCAAGGAGATTAAATTGTTCAGGCTGGTGGGATCCAGTGAGGGCTTTTTAAGTATGGGGGTGATCAGGGCATGTTTTAGAGGGGAGGGGAAGGTGCCAGTAGAGAGGGAGAGATTGAAGATGTGGGTGAGGGAAGATAAGATAGAAGAAGGGGGTAACCATAGTAGATGTGAGGGAACAGGATCCAGGGGACAGGTGGTAAGGCGGGCTTCTGAGAAAACTTTAGAGACCTCTTCGGTAGTAGCAAGGTCAAAAGAGGAGAGTGTTGAGAGTGGATTTGTATCCACATGCAGTGGAGATGTACCCACGAATTGCATGAATTCGTGCAGCACTTAATTATTCATCTGATTTCACAGTTCTCTTTAAATTAATATTCATGTTCTTATTTAAAGGGAAGTGAACTTAAAGATGTTTAAATTGGCTTAAGTTCAAACACTAGGTAAGTGTGAATATAAAATGTGAATAAAATGTGTTAGTGATGATTTAAAACCCTAGATGAATACTCAGGTCACTGTTAAAACACATCTTGAGGCAAGGTCTATTGAATTAAAAGTAAAAAAAAAAAAAAAAAGCCAAAAAAATCAATGAGGAGAATGCTAACACTAATATAAAAGCTCTTTTTAGTGGAGTTCTGGATGGTCAGAATTTTGTTTAGATGCACCCCCCTTTTTGGAGATTACCAACACAGGAAACGTTCTACAGTACAGGAAATTATCTACAATGAACACAAATAAAGCAAGAAAAAAAAATGGAAAACAAACTTACAGAAAACCCTTCACCGCAAAAAATGAATGGTTTGGCTAAAGTTTGAAATTACTGCATTCAACTATGTATAATATATTACTACAGAAAATAAGAAAGCAACCAGCAAAATTAAAGTGGGAACATAGGAACTTTGAAATGCAGTCAATTCAATATCGTGTCCAAAGTACTTTTAAAAATCACATTTTATAAAAGCTACAATTAAACCAACTGTAACACATAGATCTGAAATGTGGTTTCTAACAAAAGTGGAAGAGGAAATACATCAAGTTCAGGGAAGTCTTCAGGAAAATCTATGAAGCAGTGAATGAGAAATGACTATAGAGAACAGAATAAAAAAGAAATAGCAAAAGTACATGCATAACCAGACACTTTCACTTACACAAAGATTAATATATTGAGATGAATGAAGCATGTAGAGAGAATGGGAGAGAATCGCAGACGATAGGCTGGTGCAAAAAAACTTTTAAAGGAAAACTAGAAGGCAAAATAAGTGTCAGTAGGCTAGGTAAGTTATGTAGATGATGGTCATGACTATCATGGGTGTACCCTGTATTAAATGGTAATTTGTAAATTAAAGGTTGTATATGTAAAGAAAAAAGAGATATAAAGCATAATGACAGGTACTGTGTTAAGAGCGAGTTCACACCAGAATGTGGTGCTGGAAACCCATGCGTGTTTCCAGCACTGCATTCAAAACACACTGCACTTGCTATCTGAAGCACTTAACGACACCCCAAACACAGACACAAATGCAGCGTGCTCGCCTGCATCAGATCACATGGTACAGTAATACCATCTGATCCGGTTGTTGTGCGTTTTATAAAGTAGTGCATGCACTACTTTTGGTGCGGTCTGGTGCAATTTCAGTCCATTGAAATGAATGGGCTAAATTCGCACTGCACCTGGACTGCATGTGAATCGCATAGTGCATTCCTGCGCTATGGCACTCCACTCCAGCTTCCGAGGTGGAAGGAGCTATCCTTGCTCTTCTTCTGGCTGTAGAGGGAAAGCAGGCGCATTTTGGCTGCAGCTCCTCACACCACCATTTACTATTCTTTCAAATTTTTCATTTTATATATTTTTTTTCTCTCTCTCTCTCTTTCTCAACTGCCTCCTTTTTCTGACTATAGAAGTGATTTATCAGGTTTTTAGATTCCCTAGATTGATTTCTCTGATCTCTCGGTTCTCTGGGATTGTTAGTCTATAAGTGACTGCCTCCTGTCTCACATCCTGCCCCAGCTTTCTGCTGACGGACCTCCAAATTTTTCCAGATCTTTTTCATCACCCTGCACTGGACCACTGCCTCACAACCTGCCCCAGCTTTATCTCTTTGATTGCCCTACACTGGACCGCTGCTTAAAAACCTGCCTCTTGCTGCTGACTTGCCTCCAAATCTTCCTGGATCACTGGACCTCTTTCACCGCTCTGCACTGGGCCTCTTGCTGCTGACCCACCTCCAAACCTTCCTTGGATTACTGGACCTATTTCCTTGCACTGCACTGTAAAAAACTGGACAATTTCTCCACCACTTTACCCAGATCTCTCTGTCATGCTGCTCAGGTACACTGTACTGCAACTCTAGCAACTAAAACAAAATTATTTCTTGTCCAAAGGTGCATATGATCTCTGTCGGAATATTGGGATTTTACGACCAAAGAGAAACATGCATTGTGGCACTGGGCGTCTTCTCCTTCCTTCAAGTACCAGTGCTGTCTCAATCCCTGCTTATCAGCGTAAGGCTGTAAGACCACCCAGCAGTGGTGCAGACCTCAAAAGCCTACTTTAACTATCACGCCCTGACCCCACTTTGATTCTCTTTGACCCTCCAAGGAAGGCCAAATCAGCACTCCTGAACACACGTTCTGCTACTTATTTCAGACTTTATTGTAAGTAATAAGTTAAACTTTCTGTGCTGAACTGAAACCTGGCACAAACAAAATGATGGCATCCTTTTCAACCTACTCACCCCTTCGGGGTATGGTTTGTTTGACCTCCCATGTCTTTTGGGTAATGGTGGAGGTTTAATTGTTATTAACAGCCTGTTGTACACTTTATCCCTGACTCCTGTAAATGTACCCTCTTTCTCCTCGTTTGAATGTCTTGCTCTCAAAGTCTGTGTTCTCCACTCATCTGTTATTGCTACAGTTTATCATCCACCAAAGCCTTGTAGAGATTTTGTAGGTAACTTTGCGGATCTGCTGTCATTTTTAAAAGTATTGTTATACTTGGGGTTTTTAATATACACATTGATTCAGTGTCTTCAAGACTTCCTGTCTCTTCATGAATGCTTTTACCTAACTCAATTTGTCTGCACCCCCACGCAAATCAAAGGACACACCCTAGACCTTATAATTGGAAATGGCCCTATTATCTCCGACTGCTCTCCTCATGACCCAGGTTTGTCTGACCATCTGGCTATTCTTTTTAATCTGGAATTAGCAATTTCTAACACCTCCATGTCTCGATCTGTAAATTATTGCAACTGGACTTCTACTGACCAGCCCAAATTTGCTAATTCTGTCATTTCCTCCCTAACCTGCATCTCACTTTTTGACACCCTTGTTGACAAAATAAATGCCCTTAATCAAGCTCTTTCATCTTCCCTTGATAACTATACTCCATTAAAAACTTGAACCGTCTCATTCTCCCTTCCGGCTCCATGGTATAATTCTCACCTTCGCTCTATGAAAGCAGTCTCATGGAGACTGGAGAGAAATTGGCACAGATCCGGCTTGACTTCCATTATCATGCATGGAAAGACAATTTGTGTGTCTATAAGGGTAAACTTGAGACTGCTAGATCAGACTTTTTTTCCCATGCTATAGAAAAAAATCTTAGCAACTCTAGACAACTTTTTTGCACCATCAACAGATTATTAAAACATCACAGACCCTCCTATTTCAACACAGTTCTGTAAAACATTCCTAGATAATTTCTCCTCAAAAATTAAAAATATAAGACACCAAATTCTTACTACAACACATGTTTTATCCACATCACTTCTTCACCCACCTAGCTTCACTGGCTCCTCTCTCTCCCACTTCTCTGTACTTGATTCTTCATCTCTAACTAAATTGGTCTCAAATATGAAATCCTCTACCTGCATACTTGACCCTATTCCCTCCCACTTATTTAAATTTTGTTTTATTTCTCTATACCCCATTATGCTCAATATCACAAATGACTCCCTTAGCACTGGTTTTGTACATACAATCCTCAAAACTGCTGCTATCACGCCGGTACCAAAAAAACCAAAATGGCCCTGGACAATTTAAACAATTTTCGCCCAATATCTAACTTACCCTTCCTTGCCAAGATCCTCAAGCGGGCTGTGACATCTCAGTTGCATAATCACCTGACTTTAAATAATCTATTTGAACCCCTCCAATCTAGTTTTCAGCATCTACACAACACAGAAAACGCCTTGGTCAAAATCACTAACAACCTTCTGTTAGCCTCTGATTCCAGGTCACTAACTATTCTTATTCTACTAGATCTTAGTTCTGCCTTTGATACTGTATGCCACAATCTATTATGCTCTCGCCTTGAAACCATATTTGGAGTCTCAGAATTGGCTCTGAAATGGATTAAGTCATATCTCACTGATCGCTGTCACTTTGTTTGTCTTGGTGGATTCAAGTCTGAATCTGGCCCAGTCAAGTACGGTGTTCCTCAGGGCTCCATCTTGGGCCCCTTACTTTTTAGCATATACATTTTTCCACTTGGCCAACTGCTTAGATCACATGGGCTCAAGTATCACTTCTATGCTGATGACACTCAGATATACATCCACACTAAACCCGATTCTACTTTGGCTGCTTCTCTCCTATCTAATTGTATTAGTGATATAAAAACTTGGATGGCCCATCATTTCCTTCAAATAAACTGTGACAAGACTGCAATGCTCTACTTGCTGGTGTACATAAATCCATCATAAATCGGCTCCAATATTTTAAAAATTATGCAACCAGAATCCTGATTAGGTCTGGTACAAGTGATCATATTGCCCCTATCCTGGAGTCCTTGCACTGGCTACCCGTCAGGTTTCGCATTGACTTTAAGATCCTCTTGCTCACCTACAAGGCTCTTCATGGCTTAGCACCCCATTATCTCTCTGAACTTTTTTCAACTTACTCCCCCCCTCTTGTAAGCTCTGCTCCTCAAATTCTGGTCTACTAGGTGTGCCCCCTACTCAGATCAATAGTACAGCGTCTCCGACCGAAGCGGACAGATTTATTTTTTCAACCCACTGAGTTCAATGGAAAAAAAAACTAATAGTGTGTACCAGGCTTAAGTGAGGTTTCTCTCTGGTTCTTCATTCCTCTGTTATCAGCATGAGTCACTTCTGAGAAGTTTTCCTCACACATGAGATAAGATATGTGATGGGGAGGGAAATAAGCACACAGTTTGTCTATTCAGAATACAGCTCTGCATGCTCCTTTGTTCCTCTACCCATGTGGAAGGGAGGTGTCTCCCTTTCTCCAATCAGCTCTCACACGGTGTATAAGAGCTGTAACTGGGCGGAGCTTGGCCACACACTGAGATGGCTGCCTGATCTCTTCTCTCTCCCAGCACAGGGAAGATTTTTTAGCACAGGACCTACTAACTGGACAATCCACCATCCAAAATCATATTTCTGGATACTACTAATCCCCCACAAATGACAGGGAAAAAATCCCATCCTGCAGAGCCAAGGAAGCTCACTGAATTTTTCAGTGAGGCCCGCCATGCGGGCAGGCAGAACGGAGCCAGGGCCTCCAGTAAATCATCTCTCCCACATCCCCACTCCACTTCCTCCGGAGAGCCCACTGATGACATGGACTGCACAGCGCCGCAAGGGAACAGAGCCAGAGACTCCACTAAGAGGGCCGCATCTTCCCCTCACACCTCGCCATCTCACCCGGGACCGGTAAGCAAGAAACATCTTACCTTCTCCCAAACCCGCGATCGAACTTTCGGACCAAGAACGTTCGGAATCACCCGAACGTTCGGAATCGCTCGCTTCGCTCCCGACCACCGATAATCCAGTGTCAGAGAACGTTCTTAAACATATGTTACTCTCACTACAGAAAGATCTGAGGAAAGACCTCAGACAAGATATCAATCAAACCGTCGCCCACATGCAACACCAAATAGACGAGCTTGGCGAACGAACAGACACGATTGAATATCAAATGAGTAACTACGCCACTGCATATAACGAACTAGTGGACGCACACCAACACCAGGCAGAACAAATGCAACGCATCACAGCAAAAATGGCGGACCTAGAAGACCGTTCGCGCAGAAACAATCTCAAAATCAGGGGGATGCCTGAGTCTGTCACCCCTGGGGAACTCCCACAATATCTGCAACAGTTCTTTAAAGCGTTGGTTCCCGCTCTCTCCCCAATGGACCTAACTATTGACAGAGCGCACAGAATCGTTAAACCCTCTCACATCCCGGCGGAAAAACCTAGAGATGTACTGGCAAGGCTACATTTTTTCCAAGCCAAAGACCGGATCATAGCCTCCGCCAGAAACATAGCGACTTTCCCGGATCCATATACATCCCTCACGGTATACAATGACATATCTGCAGCCACAGCGCAACTACGTAAAGATCTTTCACCGGTGACGACCATCCTAAGAGACCGTCACATCGTCTACAAATGGGGATTCCCCACCAAACTCATCGTCACATACCAAGGAAAGTCTGACTATCTACCACCTCAAACAAGGCCTGAAACAACTACAAAATTGGGGCCTGTCCCCTCCGAACCTGATCTCTCCACCAAAATTCACTTTCCCACAACACCTCACGTACGGCAAGCATCACTCAAACAACACCTGACTCCGTTCAGGTACTCTCATCTCAGCAGGTGAACCATGCACATTCATTGTTTACCGTGACTTCCCTGTGCTGAGAGCCCACATGGGTTTAACTGTTTTCTCTAACTGTTCCTCTTCGACTTTTTTTTTTCTCGTTATATTTGTCTCATAACGCAGATTATCTGCCGAAAAGATGTTAACACCAATGTTGAATCCCTCCACCCCGGTTTATTGGTGTGCAAGGCACACGTACTTACACTTCGTCTCACTACTTCTTCTCTTTCACTCTTTCTCTTTCCCTTCTCCCTCTGTCTCTCCCCCACCCACTTCCATGAACTGGTATAGCCCTCCATACCTAATGGTTGTAAATTCAGGTACTACTGTTGCAATGTTAAATGTACTTATCTTTCTGTTATGCTTGGATCAGCTAGGAGGGGTCAAATCCTTCTCATTTCTGCAGCACCAAGTAACATGATCATAACCCCCTCAATCAAGCTCAATGGCATTGAAAATATTCTCGCTAAATGTTAAGGGACTTAATAGTCCTTTCAAATGATCCCTTATGTGGAAAGAAGCACTTAAAGCACAATCCGAAATCATCTGTATTCAAGAGACTCACATCACTTCCTCCAACCCACCGAAGTGCTCACACCCAAAATTCCCCCACATATTTTTCTCTAACGCTGACTCAAAATGGAAAGGAGTCATGATCGCTATTCGCGATTCTGCCTCCTTTCTCCTCCATTCTATAGAAACAGATCCCAATGGTAGATACCTCATCCTCACGGCGACCATCAATAACAATCGCCTTACTATTGTCAATCT
>BLSH010002567.1:824851-854747 GCA_018402905.1 Glandirana rugosa
GTTATAGTGTCCACCCCCATGTAACGTCCGTTATTAATTATTATTGCCTGCAATGTACCCCCACCTGTGATATTGGCTGCAATTTACCCCACCTGTGATATTCGCTGCTATTTACCCCCACCTGTGATACTGGCTGCAATGTACCCCAACTGTGATACTGGCTGCAATTTACCCCCACCTGTGATACTGGCTGCAATTTACCCCACCTGCGATATTGGTTACAATTGACCCCACCTGTGATACTGGCTGCAATTTACCCCACCTGTGATATTGGCTGCTATTTACCCCACCTGTGATATTGGCTGCAATTTACCCCACCTGTGATATTCGCTGCTATTTACCCCCACCTGTGATACTGGCTGCAATGTACCCCAACTGTGATACTGGCTGCAATTTACCCCCACCTGTGATACTGGCTGCAATTTACCCCACCTGCGATATTGGTTACAATTGACCCCACCTGTGATAGTGGCTGCAATTTACCCCACCTGTGATATTGGCTGCTATTTACCCCACCTGTGATATTGGCTGCAATTTACCCCCACCTGTGATACTGTCTGCAATTTACCCCACCTGTGATACTGGCTGCAATTTACCCCCACTTGTGATATTGCCTGCAATTTACCCCACCTGTGATACTGGCTGCTATATACCCCTACCTGTGATGCTGGGGCTCTATACGGTGTCCTGTGATACTGGCTGCAATTTACCTCACCTGTGTTATTGGCTGCAATTTACCCCACCTGTGATAATGGCTGCAATTTACTCCCACCTGTGATATTGGCTGCAATTTACCCCCACCTGTGATACTGTCTGCAATTTACCCCACCTGTGTTATTGGCTGCAATTTACCCCCACCTGTCTTATTGGCTGCAATTTACCCCACCTGAGATACTGGCTGCTATATACCCCTATCTGTGATGCTGGGGCTCTATACTGTGTCCTGTGATACTGGCTGCTATATACCCCACCTGTGATGCTGGGGCTCTATACTGTGTCCTGTGATACTGGCTGCTATATACCCCACCTGTGATGCTGAGTTGTATACTGTGTCCTGTGATGCTGAGCTGTGTACTCCCGACACAATATGTGGAATACAGGGGACAGAGTGGGTGTATTCTATAAGGGGTGGGGCTTATTAGAAGTAGGAGCGGTCAAAAAGGAAGGGCTGGGCCTGGCGCCCCCCATCCTCAAACGTTATCAGCTGCCACTAGTCTTTTTACACTTCAAAAGACTACCAGCGGCGGCTTGTCCATACAATCCCCCTAATCCATGCACCTGGTCCCTAATCTACAGTCAAGGCGCCGGACGCATGGATTCCAATGTTTTTTTTATTTTTTAGAAGCACGATTAGGCTTCAAAAAAGGCAGAGCGCCCCGAGCCCACCCAGTGGTGTGACCATAGCGAATTAATACTCGTTATTGTATTGTCTTCCTGATTCTCCTCTCAGCCAATCCCGGGTTAAGTAAGCAGGTCCTGACCCGATTGGCCGAGAGAAGAAGCGATCCTATTGCCCGCCAAGGAGGAGGAGGCACAGGGGAAGCTGCACCGCTGTGAAGCCGAGAAAGGAGGAAACACAGGGTGAAGCCGCCACCCAGATGAAGCATGCGACTTAGATGGGGAAGTGCAGACCTTACCAAACGGGGGGTGGGGGTCAGTGTTGAATCCAGCCCCCACCAGCCGCCACTGCTCTGTGTTGCATTTAGTTAAAGTAAAATTGCATTGGATTCAACTCCTGTTTCTAATTTAAGGGTTAAGCTACCTGTGCATGGTGCCAAATCAACAGGTGGCCATACTGTCCGGACAGACTGTATCTAAGGAGGTATGCCAATACATAAAGCAGCATTTGACAAGTACATTGCTTAATTTAATATGGTGGTATAAAGGTAAAGTAAAGGCGATAAAAAATCACAAGTAGGTTTAAAGCGGTAGTAAACTCTACCACTGATTTTTAAGTGGGCCCCTGCAGCGTTATGCCATAACGTGGTAGTATGCATGACATTTTGGCAGATTTATCTTTAAAATGGAGCCCACCAGCACTGCCTTCCATTCTCACCCGATCTTCTTTCCAGGTTCTTTCTCTCTGGCTGTTTAAATGGCTGGGCATCACTATTACTCATGGGCACAGGAGTCATCATCGTGGCACGGCGCTCTGCATTCAGGGCACACCAAGTGTTTCCTGAATGCAGATCATCACTGAGCATGTGCAATGACATTATTGGATAGAGCCAATGTGAATACCTCCTAGACATCACATGTTTAGGAGATATTCACTGTACCTACATGTAAGATTACTGTGAATAGGGGTTCACTACTCCTTTAAATGTCTGCATTTTTTCAAAAACATATTTAAACGATGAATTGGGAATTTTTGGTAAAAAAGTGAGATACTCTTTTGACTTGAAATTTATGGTTTAGAAAACTTTAAAGTCCCAATCTATTGTATTAATAATGTTTTGAAAATATAAATAGGAATATGAGCATTTGTAAAAAAAAAAAAAAGTTAAGCATTTTTTACCTTAATGCAAAGAATGCATTAAGGTAAAAAAAATGTTCATGCTTTAGAATCACTTTAACACATTCTCTGCATTAAAAAAAAACCCTTCTATGTCAGACACACACACAACGTGGCTCAAGAGTGATCCTGCGCTAGTGTCCCCATAGAGGCTCGCTATGGGGGCACTCAAAGGGTAAAATGAGCCTGGGATACTGGTGAAGGACCCAAGAAGAAGAGGATTGGGGCTGCTTTGCACAAAACTTTTGCACAGAGCAGGTGCTGTAAGTATGACATGTTTATTTTTTCCTTTAGAATCACTTTAACCATTGGATAGCTGAAAAGAGATGGAGCTCTGTAGAAACATCATATTTTAGGCATTGATTTTTAGTGTGCAGCCAGGTAAGAAATGGTTAGCTAGTGCATTAGATCCCAGTCCCTTTTTCATTAAAATATATTAATGCATTGTTCTTAGTTCCAGATGAAAAATAAACCAACTTTCTGGTTTCTGGAATAGCTGTTAAAGTAACTAAATATAACTTTGTATCTGGTTTAATGAATAGCTGCTGAAATAACTAAATCTTGTAACAACATTACCTATTTTACCTTCGGTGGGAGAGCAGCCAAAATGCAAATCCAGCACATGACACTAACTATAAATGTATGTGCCCATCTTCTCAACTGCACCACACTGTTTAACATTGTAGCTAATGTAGGAACAGAAGCAAACACTCCAGGCAAGAATGTGCCTTATTTTATGGTCCAAGCTTCAAAAATAATGCTGATTGAGAAAAAAAAATCCAAATGTGTGCACATAGGGGCAGCTGCAGGTATAGTGGCGTTTTAAAAGTGCCTGTTTTTCTGCTTAGTTATATAAACCCGAAATCTAGGCAGATTATAAATAACTCTGAATAATGCAGGCATTCATTAAAAAATCATTAAATATATCTTTAAAGTGTATTTACACCTTTGCAGTCAAATTTGAGAACCCTCCCACTATATGTTTGTTATGTGATCCCATTCACATAGCATAGCTAAAAATAATTACATTTTTTTCCCTTTTTAAGTTCTTTTGAGCAGGTTTAGACAAAATGCACATATGTGGTTTGGCCTGTGTACGTCAAATCCCAGCATTTTGGGGCGCATGTGCAGCTCAGTTGCGGGGCCAAGCCCAGCTGCCAGTAGCCTGTCAAAGTCTATGGCAGACTGAAATATGAGGCAGATGGATGCTGGACTAAGTGGTAAATACGCTTAGTGCTGCATGTGTTCAGGGACATGCAGAATCCTGCATTCAGGGCATACGTCCCTGAACGCATATGGTCATAAATGTAAGTAGCACTCAATACAGGGTCCAGCTACATCCAGCCACCATTTATTTCAAGAGGCTGCTGGCAGTTGGCTGGACACTTTCACCCATGCCTCCCTGGCTCCCGAAAATGCTAGGATTTGCCGCACATGGTCCAAGCTGTTTGTAGACTCAAAAAGAATGGCAGACGGCACTCCACGAATAAATTTTAGCAGCTTGAAATTTTATTCATCAAATAGCCATGTACAGGAAAGGAGGTAACGCGTTTCACTCGTACACCACAAGCTTAATCATTAATAGTAATTATTAAGCTTGTGGTGTACGAGTGAAACGCTTCTACCTCCTTTCCTGTACATCGCTATTTGACGAATAAAATTTCAAGCTGCTAAAATGTATTCGTGGAGTGCCGCCTACCCTTCTTTTTGAGTCTACATGCAATGCGGTGGCGAGCCGGGGCGTGCACTTACGTGGGTCTGGCTGTCGGCTTGAGTGGTGTGTCCCTACCTTTAATTGGACAAGCTGTCTGTATGCATAGCCTTATATATATATATATGACACTATAGACAGCTTCTATTGCTTTGAATAGATGTCAATGTGAAGATCGAGGACAAACTCAGGGGCAGTTTTTTCAAAGTGCATTATCACACAATACATCCCCCCCAACATCCAAACTCCCTCATAAACATTACATGGAAGGGAGAAAGGAGGAGGATGTATTAGTCCTGGAGTTTTCAGAAAAAGAGCATGTGAAAAGGTTGGATGCAATTTTTTACTTTATGCTTTTTTTATGTTTTTTTTTTTTAATGTAATACTAAAGGCAATTTTTTGTAAAATTGAATTAACAACACGTTATACTTACCTGCTCTGTCTTCTTCTCAGGTCCCCGCTGTCGATCTTTACCCCTCCTATTTTCCCTTTTTCCTGTGCTTGCTCCGCAGCTGTGTCTCTATGGAGCTAAGCTAAGCTCCATAGAGACACGCAGTTGGGCTTGGCTCCACCCTACAGCATTTGATCCTGGTGAAGATCTGTAATAACAGCAGGTGAACCTGGCAGCTGCAGGCTCTCATTTCATGTCCAAAGCATCCCCTTTCTATGGAGAAAATCTGAAGGAGGATCCAGTTCAGTGGTACCGTTTCCATCCAGGACACCACAGCGCCCTCCAGTGGACCTCCAAAAAAACAAAAGGAATCAACCTTCTGGCTCTGGGAATCCATAGTATATTCAGGCTTGAATATAACTACTTTCTGGTAAGCACATGAGTTTGGCATTGGGTGTATGATTGGAAAAATATTCATGTGAACACGTCAGGACACTCACGATTTAATTAACCTTACAGTATTGTCACTCATGAACTGTGACCATTGGAAAATATTATTTGGATCACCACAGATTTTTTTGCATACGTTTTTGACAGCTGGTCTTCATTTTCTTACACGTTATGGACATTTATGCAATATGTTTTTATAGTGAAATATCCTAAGCACTTTAACTATCTGCACTAGTATTTTTCACCCTTGAATGGTGACCCATACAAGCAAATAATTATTTGGTGCGCGTGTAAGATATTGTGGGGGGATTGAACTTTCCTAATACCATCTTTCGGTAACCCACACTATCTTATTTGCATCCCCTTTTTTAGTGAGCGCTGCACTATATTAGCATTTATATGGGAGCACACAGTCCGTGCTTGCTCCTGAGCTGTGTCTCTATGGAGCTGCGCTCCACCCTACAGCATTTAATTGACAACAGCAGGAGCCAATGGCCCCTGCTGCTGCCTGAGTCCATGTGTGAAGAGGAAAAGAGGAGAGGAGAGAAGACTGCAGTCATGCACAGCACTGGATCAATTGAGGACTCAAGTAATTATTTAGGGAGATGGGGAGGGCAACAAGCAAAACTTTTTTTTTTTTTACCTTAATGCGGGTAAATGCAAGGTAAAAAAAGTTTTGGCTTCACAATCACTTTAAGCTATGAGATTGGGAATGTGTAAACATATACTGTGTATATATATATATATATATATATATATATTTCAGTTTGGTTGCAAAAGTGGAAATACACTTTAAAAGCAAGCAGTGTGCGTATCTAAATTTGCAATCAACCTCCTGTACACCAGCAGACTGATAAAAGAAAGCCAACGTACATGCGCACGTGTGGACAGTGAATATATTCATAGAAGGGGTGCTGAAGGAGGACTTCATCAGTGTGTTGCTGCTCTTACACAGTGCAATCAACAGAGCGGAAGAGTGTTTTGACCTGGCTGCGCTAATCCTGCACCTGCTTGGATCACAAAACTGGCTGCACAGAATTACAAACCTTTCAGCAAGTAGAATTGCTTCCACATAGTTTTAAACGGTTTGAATAGAGACAAGCTTTAATGCACTCCATGATTGTCAGCCCCTGACTCATTCTCATCTTAGCAAAAGCAATCATCAGTGGTCATTCAAAAAACCCACTAGTGCCATATCACTATGTAATTATTTACTCACTTTTTAGTGCTGTGTTTGCAGAATAATTGCTTCTAAATGTGACTATGTAAGAAATCACTTTCACATAGAAGAAAAAAAATGAATACACTGGCTTAAAAGGGCAATATCTCCTACTCGCTTCTCTCATACAATTATTAGCATTAGAAAGAAAAGGACTTGCAGAACTCAAATGCTGCTGAGCAGCAATAAAATAACTCAATTTAATAACAGAATCCACTGGTTCTGAAAGCATGCAATCTTGCTTTCAGAAACACTTTTAGAGGCAGAAAATAAAGATACAAAAAATGTTAAATTGCTTTTTTGTGCAAAGGAATTAGGTGTTTGGTGTTCCTTAGCCTTGGCATTTTGAAGTCTATTTTTCAAAGTGAGTACTCAACATTCTTTAATGTAACGAATGTCAACCTGCACATTAAAAGTAAAGGAGAGGCATTAGGGAAAGGTCTATTTTCATCCACGAGACCAGATTGGGATCTCACCGTTTCCTTTAGTATGTTTAAAGAGTTCTTCAGGCTGTCCGCAGTGTGCTGTCTTGCTGAATTAAGGAGGAGGTCTGTATGGCTTGATATAAGAGGTTGCAGGTGATTGATGTTGCTTAAAATTTCTTTTGCCTTTGCCGTATTTTCAGGTGAATAGTAAATACACTGGTACCCAGTACTGGAAAACAGAAATGCAAATTTCTTTTAGCAGACTGCAGAGAAAAATTATTATCAGATACTCAGCAAAAAAAAAATAATCCTTATAAAGAAGATGAGTAAAGTTATTTCCTGTACTCAGGCATATGCTGGGATATTTATCTGTGAGAGGATTAACATCCAATCGTTTTTTCCCAAGTAAAAGAATCAGGGGAACAACAAAGCAAACAGTACTTGATTAGTTTATTTCCTATCTCAGCTTTATAAAGAGAACGAATTACACATTGATATGTAAGCACCGTCTACATTTTATACGGCTTATCTTGTTGATTGGAAGCATCAAGCAAGAGAATTGCAAACTTTTAATTCCAACTCATTTGAATGCTAACAATGTTGTTTTACATTAAACTGAAGTGGGGCTCTAAAATTAGCATGTCTCGTTTTTCACTGTTGGGGAGATTTCCTGCTAAATCCTGAAAACATTGGTCATTAAGACAGGGAAGTAAAGGAAAAAATCTACCTTGAATAGGAACACTGAAAATAAGAGCTGAGGTCATATTCTTCATTTCAAAACTAAAAATGATGCTTTAGGTGAAGTTCTACCTAAAAAAAGAAAAAATATATACAGTCCTGCAGGGCTTGCCAATTCTTGTTGGCCAGTAGATGGTTTCATGTACTAAAAACTACTAAAGGAATTAAAAAGACCTCAAACCAAACCTATGACTAGTATAGCAAAGCCTTCTTAAAAAAAAACAGATATGCCTGTCTTACTTCATAACAAATCTCAAAAATAAAAGGTTTATCCTTATTCCAGGCTTTAGTGTGCTTCAATTCGATTGAAAGCCTTTTTTAGTCCTTTCTCACCATAACCTGTATCGGTATACTGTCTTGTTGGGTGCGAAGTCCTACTCTTTAGAAGCCATGGTTTCCATACACTGCAGTGATGATAGCCTGAAAAAGCTGTATGCAGTTTGAAATGAATGGCTCTATAATATTAGGCTATATTTGCACTATACACCAACAGTTCTGGATGTGCATCTGGCTGATGGAACATAAAGAAAAGAACAGCATGGCTTATCTCTATCTGTATTCACCTCAGACCTTTATAAATTCACAAACCCAAGGTTTTCATATGGTTAAAGCACAACTTTCATTTTAAATCAGCTAAATATATTTTATGTGCATTAACACAAATGTAGTTCAAATTCTTAGTTTTCTTTAACAATCAGCCACAGCTTGAGTAGCATTGCATGTCCCTTCTATGAAAGCTATTTGAGAGCAGTGGTTTCTCTAAAATGGTCGGACAAGCTTCTTGCTGAGTCAGGCATTATTCCATACGATGATGATACTATTTTGTACTTGGTGAGAATAGCTTTTAGCTTTTCAGCAACAAAACTTCATTTCTGGATAGTTTAGTCTTCTAACTATAAATGCATCTTACATCGGGAATGCACTCATGAGAAATGAACATTTTTATCTGCTGTTCTGTGTATCATAAAAATGCAGGTTTGCTCTTTTTATAAAGCCACCATATTGCTTATAGCAAGTGTTTTTGCTTTTAAAGATGTCTGCAAAGTGCACTATAGAGAACATTGCAGTACAGTACTAGGAAACAAAAGCAGATCTGTTATATACCCTGAACTCTGCTATGTCTAATAGACAATAACTGAATCAGAATAAACTCAGTAAGTTCAACATATATGTAGGCTGCTGTCCTATTCTATTAAACCAGGGGTCTCCAAACTTTTCACTTTGAGCGCCACATTGTGCATTTTTCACATATTCATGGGCCGAAAAAAAGAAATCCGTTCTTTTTTAAATGAATCTGCAGCAGAATAGAATAGAATTTGACAGGATGACAGCAGTAGAGCTGGATGGCACACCTGTATCCTCCGCCCGGACCTAAAAGCCGTAACCTCATGCACGAGGGCTAAAATTCCAGTGTGCACAGGGCCTTACATCTGTGCTACTGTCTCACACTCACGCACACACCTCCATACATTTGGTCCCCATCAGACCCCTGCTGCACATTAGTGTCCTCATCAGAGCCCACTCTGCATATTGGTGTCCCCCTTAGAACCCCCTTCCATATTTGTGTCCCCACCAGAGCCCCCCCCGCATATTTGTGTCCTCATAAGAATCCCCTGCATATTTGTGTCCCCATCAGAGCCCCCTGACACATTTGTGTCCCCATCAGAACCCCCTTTCATAATTGTGTCCCCATCAGAGCCCCCCACATTGTATCTCTATCAGACCCCCTGACTCACATTTGTGTCCTCATCAGAGCCCCCTCATATATTTGTGTCCTCCTAAGAGCCCCCTTTCATATTTGTGTCCCCATCAGAGCCCCCTGCACAATTGTGTCCTCCTTAGAGCCCCCGAGGGTGTCCAATAGATCTGCACACATACAGTATCTCACAAAAGTGAGTACACCCCTCACATTTTTGTAAATATTTTATTATATCTTTTCATGTGACAACACTGAAGAAATGACACTTTGCTACAATGTATAGTACTGAGTTCACAGCTTGTATAACAGTGTAAATTTGCTGTCCCCTCAAAATAACTCAACACACAGCCATTAATGTCTAAACCGCTGGCAACAAAAGTGAGTGCACCCCTAAGTGAAAATATCCAAATTGGGCCCACTTAGCCATTTTCCCTCCCCGGTGTTCATGTGACTCATTAGTGTTACAAGGTCTCAGGTGTGAATGGGGAGCAGGTGTGTTAAATTTGGTGTTATCGCTCTCACTCTCTCATACTGGTCATTGGAAGTTCAACATGGCACCTCATGACAAAGAACTCTCTGAAGATCTGAAAAAAGAATCGTTGCTCTACATAAAGATGGCCTAGGCTATAAGAAGATTGCCAAGACCCTGAAACTGAGCTCCAGCACGGTGGCCAAGACCTTACAGCGGTTTAACAGGACAGGTTCCACTCAGAACAGGCCTCGCCATGGTCGACCAAAGAAGTTGAGTGCACGTGCTGAACATCATATCCAGAGATTGTCTTTAGGAAATAAATGTATAAGTGCTGCCAGCATTGCTGCAGAGGTTGAAGGGGGGGGGGGGTCAGCCTGTCCATGTTCAGACCATACACCGCACACTGCATCAAATTGGTCTTCCAGAAGGAAGCCTCTTCTAAATATGATGCACAAGAAAACCCGCAAGCACTTTGCTGAAGACAAGCAGACTAAGGACATGGATTTCTGGAACCATGTCCTGTGGTCTGATGAGACCAAGATAAACTTATATGGTTCAGATGGTGTCAAGCATGGGTGGCGGCAACCAGGTGAGGAGTACAAAGACAAGTGTGTCTTGCTTACAGTCAAGCATGGTGGTGGGAGTGTCATGGTCTGGGGATGCATGAGTGCTGCCGGCACTGGGGAGCTACAGTTCATTGAGGAAACCATGAATGCCAACATGTACTGTGACATATGGAAGCAGAGCATGACCCCTTACTTCGGAGACTGGGCCGCAGGGCAGTATTCCAACATGGTAACGACCCCAAACACACCTCCAGGATGACTACTGCCTTGCTAAAGAAGCTGAGGGTGAAGGTGATGGACTGGCCAAGCATTTCTCCAGACCTAAACCCTATTGAGCATCTGTGGGGCATCCTCAAACCAAAGGTGGAGGAGTGCAGGGTCTCTAACATCCACCAGCTTCGTGATGTCGCCATGGAGGAGTGGAAGAGGATTCCAGTGGCAACCTGTGAAGCTCTGGTGAATTCCATGCCCAAAAGGGTTAAGGCAGTGCTGAAAAATAATGGTGGCCACTCCAAATATTTACACTTTGGGCCCAATTGGGACATTTTCACTTAGGGGTGTACTCACTTTTGTTCCCAGCGGTTTAGACATTAATGGCTGTGTGTTGAGTTATTTTGAGGGGACAGAAAGTTTGCCCTGTTATACAAGCTGTACACTCACTACTTTACAATGTAGCAAAGTGTCATTTCTTCAGTGTTGTCACATGAAAAGATATAATAAAATATTTACAAAAATGTGAGGGGTGTACTCACTTCTGTGATATACTGTATTACCCTCTGATGTAAACTAAATAAGAGAAAGGTCTGGTGTCACCTTTTAGTGACACACCTCCATCCCTAATAGTACAATAAATACATATAGGTATCACCCTTTGGACTTTATAAGAGGTGTGCACAATTGGCTGAGGAAATTGACAAATATGAATACAATAAAACATTTATTGCAGAAATGATCACATATGAAAGAGTAGCATAAACAAAGGTAAAGCTGATACAATTTTGCACATGGTTAAAGATTGCATTGCATTTGAAATACATAGGTATATATAAGATCTAAAACACCCGACGCATTTCACAAGATGTGACTTGCTCTGGGTGGATGTGTGTAAGACATGCAGCAGCAGAATGAGTTGTCCCATGTGAAATTAAATGAAAAAGATATGTGAAAAGGGATGTCAGAAAAAGCAATCCCTGTGTAGGATCAGTAACTTGCAGCAGCAGAATGAGCTGTCCCATGTGAAGTGAAAGAGTGAAATGGAAAAATGCTTGCTTTCCCATTGTTCCTTGGTCGGGTTTTTTGGTGGCTCAGCTCCCTTCCCAAGCATATATTGCTGCCATCCTCGGTGAACAGGCACCTAGGCCTTGCCGATTGATATATCCTACATGCATCCACCCCTGAAGAGCGAGTCACATCTCGCGCAACACCTCAGGTGTTTTAGATCTTATGTATACATATGTATTTCAAATGCAATGCAAGCTTTAACCATGTGCAACACTGTATCCTCTTTGCCTTTGTTTATGCTACTCTTTAATATGTGATCATTTCTGCAATAAATGTTTTTATTGTATTTATATTTGTCAATTTCATCGGCCAATTGTGCACACCTCTTATAAAGTCCCAAAAGGCAAAATACCTATGTTTTTTCTCTGATGTAAGCTAATGCACCTGCAACAAAGGCTCTCCTTGCTGACCCTTAGGCCTAAGCGATATGTGTACACCTTCGGTTAGTTCCCCTAGGTCACTCAGTGGACTTTTAGTATTTACAAAAGTTACCGGATCATATTCTTTCAGCCCATTTCCGATATGTTTAATATGCTGCTTGGGTGAACAGTTGTTATGCTCACTACAATAGAAATGATTGTACCAGAAAAATGAAATGCCAATTTATAAATTAATTTAGAAATACCTGTCCTTGCTTCCTCAAACAAACTCTGAACAATTGTGGAGATAGTCACTTCTTTACTAGCCTGCCTGCTTCTCCCTTGCCATAAGCCTAATTTGTGGGCATTTCTATTGATGACTGACATCATTCACATGTGTTAGCACAGCAGTTATGTCAACAATCCTCAGCATATGATGATTGGTCGATGAATGATCATTGGAGAAGGGGAGGAGAGCACTACCACCCTCTCCCACTGCATAACTCTTTACTGTGCATGGCTGTTGTGAAGTTTGGACAGATATACCTGCATTCTGTCCCCATCTGCTGTGAGCGTGCCTGCAAATGTTTATCAGCCGCTTTGGCACACCCTCTCTTGCTGACATGCCCATCCCTCAGGTTTGTACGGTGATGGTGCTGGTCTTTAGGAAGCTCCTGCCACCCAAGACCAATGTTATCAATTAGTGCTCATTCCAAGCAGCATAGTTGGTGGAAAAAATGAGGGCTCCATCCACCATGATAGCTCTGGATCTACTGCGCCAACTTGAAACATGACAAAAAGGTACATGGAATTGTAGCCAATGGCCCCCTTAGGGGTGGCTAGTTGTTGTGGTTCACCTGATCACACTGCCCTCAATCACACTTCTTCCTCACATCCGAAGATATAGAACAGGCTGGTACTATGTTTTGTTTTTTATTAGGGGATTTGAACTTGGATGGGGTAGGCATGATTATGGGATGCCGAAGAATCAAACAGTTCTTTACACGGGACCTCTATATAAAATTCCGTATATACACTTCTCCTTCACTCCAGCACTGACACTTGCTGCATGTTTCTCTCCTTGTTCCTCACTCTTGCGCAATACTTGCTCAGCACAGGGGAGACCTGGAAGGATATATACCAGGCCTCCATATCATCTTGTTTGGCCTAGCTAGCACATGGTGAATCCTGCTGTAGTTAAAGCAAGGCCTCCAGACCGCCCAGTACAGGCAGAGACTAACAGTCCCCAAAGTGTAGCAAAGTACAGTGTGCTAGCTAGTGTGATGGACTACTACTCCCAGCCCATCCTCTTCCAGGCCCTGCCAGCTCTTCCAGCTGCAACAGCCTCCTCCACTGCCACAGCAACATCAAAGTCCCACACTGGCTTCTGAATCCTTCCCAGACTGTCTCTGACCTCAATTCGTTTCGGCATGCCTCCTCCAGTATCCCAGGGTATGTTGCTCACCGACTCCTGACACTTGTAGTTCCTCACTGAAGATCTCTCCTTATAGTGCTCTCCCCAACTGTCCTTTCCGCTCTGCCTTGTGCTTCTCCACCAAAATCTCACTCCTTCTGGCTGCACCCTGGGCCGTGACAGCCTCCACACTATCACATCTTCAGACTTCCACCCGAACTCTCTCCTCCCCCCTCTGGGCGGACCACAGTATTTAAGGAGGCCTGTCCTCTGCCAAACCAGGTTGGGGATTGGTCAAGGCTCCTTAACATACTTCAGAAAGCCTCAGCTCCTCTTCCCACCCCCTTTTCCAGAAAGTTCTGGGAAAAAGGAGGAGTAACCGAGGGGCGTTTCTTCCTGTAGTCTCCAGCTCTCCCTGGGCCACTCCCCTGCCCAGAATCAAAGCAATCAGGCCTGCATTTAAGTCAGGCTTGACTAAATTTGCCTCAACTAGCAAAAAATCTCACTCTAACACCTGCCTAGCATAGAGAACGCTACACAATGTTTTATTATCGGTTTCCACATTTAGAATATTTGTTGGGAGTCAGATCAGTCACCACCAGTAGGGATAGACAGATATGAAACCATATTTTAAAATACAGTGGACAAAGGTTTAGAACCGTTAGCGATAACATGGATTGGTGTGTAAGTGCAGGCTGCTCTAGCGGCTCTATTTCAGATTTATGCTGTCATAGTGTTACATAAATTGGGGCCTGAGCACACTGCAATATTTACTCCATGGTGCTCAGCTCCTGGTTTCCAGCGGATGAACCTAGGGATGCCTATTTCCCAGGTACTGTATTTAGGAAACAAGAATGAATTGTAACCTTATTCTAACCATTCTGACTCTTTCCAACCAGAGCTTGGCTTTAATGAATGAATACTGAAGATTGTAACACATACAGGACATGCAAAAAACACCACAAGAAAAGTTTATCTTTTTTGCTTAAATAGCAAAAAAAATGTCTGACACTGTAGTAATTATTTCTGTTTGATAATTTAGCAATTATTTCTACCCAAGCAATTATATAGCGATTAACACTGACATCCAAAATGCTGTAGGGAATGTTAACAATTATGTGTCATGCATATTACACTATATAGATGTACATTTGTGCTTTTAGCTGTAAAGAAACCTTGAAAAAACATCAGAATGATACGAGAACCAAATGCCCAGCAAGCTATAATTGCATTGTGATTCATTCATTGGAGGATACTAAGGGGTGTAGTGCTAATTTGCCATCATGCCACCATTATATGCTACAACCAAATTCTGCTCATTCTAAGTGATGCAACAAAATGCACAATCTAAATAGGACCAGTTTTTCTTTAGATATAACATAACACTGGAGTATACATTCACTCTGCTTAGCTGTAATAGTTGAGCACACAGCTTTTACTGTATTTTGAATCCTCAGCCATGCCCCCACCCCTTTTCTGATATTCAAGTTACTTGTGTTCTGTTAAGAGTTAATTGATCAAATGGAAAAAATTTAAGGAAAACCCAAAAATGTACTGGAATATTTGATGTTCAGTTGGCACGTAATTACACATACCTTAGCTTATATTTTAAAGTTATGTACAAAATGTTCAAAGCACAGCAATAACAAATATGATCTCTTAATTGATCTAATAAAAAAAATAAAAATATGATCATTGCTACGGATTACTGCACCATTGCTTTTTGCACTAAATAAGCAAATTGTGTAACATGCAATCTGTCACTGAGCTAATGGGTCTCAAAACAGAAGGCCATGCTGCTGAGAATTAAGCTGCAGGTGCAAGTTACATAAAGCCTGTTAAAGGGAATCTGTCATTTGAATAAATGCAGGGAACAGGAGTCCCAGTCTGTGGCGACCCACTCTAACCTATTATTTATACAGAAAGCCTTCTTTTTTTTTTTTCTTTTTTTTTAGTAGTAAAGCTGAACTACATCTCTACCCTGAAATTAATGGATACTGCTATCATTCGTGCCTCATTTAGGAATGCATCATAACATGTCCTCTTTAAAATGAAGGCTACAAAAACACAGGTACCGATTCCTTTGACTGCTGGGCCCCTAGCAACTAAAGATGGCCATACATGGATCAGTTTTTTTCATTCAACCACAAAGTTAAACAAAAAGCGGACCCAATTCCCCCATTCACAAATTCGATATGGATATGGGAATCCTCCCCTCTTTGTCATTGAATTTAAACAGCAGGGAGACTCCCCCCACCATCAGAATACACATATCAGCACTACAGCCTATTGCCTGTGGTGTAGATCGAGCAAAAATATACTGACAGGGTGGTTGAACAGAAGTCGATCAGTAGATCAATTTCTGTCAAACCACAGTGGTCACACATGAATTGGCTCTGCTGAACCAGCCACATTTGGATCCATGCATGGCCAGCTTAATAATCTAGGTCTTTGAACACAAGACTGAGCAATGGTCAACAGCTAGTCTTCTCCACCCAGTCATACAGCTCTCCTGCCCCCCCCAACCATCTTTAACATATGCATATAATACATCCCTCACATTGGTATTTGAGGATATGGATAGTGTCATATACACATAAACATATACACAATATTACCAAAAGTATTGTGACACCTGCCTTTACACGCACATGAACTTTAATGGCATTCCAGTCTTAGTCCGTAGGGTTCAATATTGAGTTGGCACACCTTTTTGCAGCTATAACAGCTTCAACTCTTCTAGTGAGGCTGTCCACAAGGTTTAGGAGTGTGTCTATAGGAACATTTGACCAGTCTCTCCTTCAATTCATCCCAAAGGTGTTCTATCGGGTTGAGGTCAGGACTGTGCAGGCCAGTCCAGTTCCTCCACCCCAAACTCGCTCATCCATGTCTTTATGGACCTTGCTTTGTGCACAGGTCCAAATCATTTGGTGGAAGGGGGGTTATGGTGTGGGGTTGTTTTTCAGGGGTTGGGCTAGTCCCCTTCGTTCCAGTGAAGGAACTCTTAAAGCGCCAGCATGCCAATAAATTTTGGACAATTTCATGCTCCCAACTTTGTGGGAGCAGTTTGGGGATGGCCCCTTCCTGTTCCAACATGACTGCACACTTTCATAGACAGGTAGCAAGTCCACTAACACATTAAAAAGGGAGCTCCTGGCAGAAAAGAATTAGCAGACTCTTTGTCTGCTAATTCTATTTAATAATAGAATCAAATTGAATTGGTACAATAATAGAATTGGCAGACACTTTGTCTGCTAATTCTATTTAAATGGGTAAAGCAGCCCATACATGGGTTGAAGCCATCCCCGCTGGGAGAAGACAGAGATTATTGCTAGTGGCTAGAATAGCCGCTAGTGATAATCGCATGCAACATCTGGTTGTACCCAAGTTGATCAATCAATCAACTTGGTACTGTACATTTAGCCTGTACATATATGGTTGGAATCACGGCCAGTTCCTGCTAAACCAACCAAGATTCAGTCTGTGGCCGGCCTTACTGTCAATTGTTTACTGTCATAAGAAACAAGGGTTGTAAACTCTACAGGTGGCCTTAATTGTTTTCAATAATTGTAGGTAGGGTCTTATCATTTTGTTTAACAAGATCAAAAGCATTTGGTCAACTAATCAGAAACCCCTTCAGTTAGTTACTGGTATTAACCTGTATATGAAGGTACGCTTAACTAACTTAACTAAGAGATAATATTATGGAAAGAATGATCTAGGATATAATACACACGATTGCATACTTGGAGAACAACATAATATAGATCAGACATATATACTGGATGGGTGGAGTGTCCAGTGCTTGATAGGATCTGACAGGACAACCGGATTCTCTGAAGGCTTCTGATTATTGTATAATTTTCAAATACTCTGTTAAACTTTGTCATCTGTCATTGGAATCCACTAAATGCTACACACTCTGGGAAAGAACCCAAAGTTGCTGATTAAAAATTCCTTTGGACATTTTTTTGGAGTAGTTTGCGTTCTACAACTGTCTGCGAACTCCTGTTTCCACAATATTATTAATTATAATAATTGATAGCTATTTATTATCATTTACAACACATAGTGTCATTAGGGGAAAGATTTTGTGTGCTGAAATCTCTGCCCTCAATAGTTCTATTTTAAAAAATAATACAAATATTCAGAAGCTGAAGACCAGGTATTTTAACTGCTCTTGCTGCATATTGGTTTAGCGGCAGGGGTCTCAAACTGGCGGCCGTCCAGCTGTTGCAAAACAACAAGTCCCATGAAGCATTGCAAGGCTGACAGTTACATGCATGACTCCCACACGCAGAGGCATGATGGGACTTGTAGTTTCACAACAGCTGGATGGCCACCAATTTGAAACCTCTGGTTTAGAGACTGATAAAGCCAGGCAGCTAGCATTTTCCAAAAAAGATCAGCAACAGCTGTTCTTTTCCCAATTCCAGTTTCCTATAACTTGCTGTAATTCCAATGTATTTACATATTTTTAGAAGCAATTTGCAGTGTAGCAATGAAAAACTCAAATCGTAATTGTCTCCAGCAGCGTCTACTTAATGCAAAATAATGAGATCTGCTCTAAATAAATGAGAATCCCAAAATGTTCAAACTCTTTGCGGCTGTCTCATAAGTCAGACATCAATGAATTTCTCATTAGATTACTGTAGACTATAACAAGAACATTTAACAAGATAAAAAGCAGAGACACTAAAAGACTAGTAAATTAAAGAAGAACAATCAGGACAAAAAACTCCAATGAAATGGCAATCTCAGTGTATGTGCCTTTTTTATCTTAAGCTGTATAAGTGCCTGTATACTAAAGAATAAATAGCTCTGAACATTGCAGGGGAAGTATCTAATGGTGGGAAATGGTTAACAGCTGGATAGAAATGCATTGTTTTAATGGCTAGCTTGCCAACTGGAACCCAAAGAACCAGAACATTGTCAGAGTCAGGCTTTATCTCCTGCTAAGAGACCCAAAATGTATTAAACATTATTCTTAAAGCAGACCTTCACCTACAAATGACCTAAGCTTAAAAATTAAGCCTCCCTCCTCAATACAAGAAAACCAAGGGCCCATTCAGACACATGCATTAACGCACTTTGCTGTCACACCTTAAGGGGCGCTGCACTAAGTTCATTCAATTTGACCAGACTGGCAGTATGCTTTATTGCACTAACAATCAAAAGGAATCTTTTTAAGCAGCTGAATTGCTCACTATTGTAAAATGAATGTCACTGCAATGCACCACAGTCTGTATGTTATGATGTTACCACAATAGGTCCATACGTCACTCAGCCAGTGTCTCTGGTAAGTATTTTCTCCTTTTTTTATGAAGTGATTTTATGCAGGGTGGGGACAAATAAATAAAGCTTGGGTTACTCGTAATGAAAACAAAACAAAAAGACTCAAGTAATTAATTTTGTTTTTTTACTTACATTGCAAAATAGTATGTCAGGACTCAGGGGCACTGTTCCTTAAAGCAGTATTAAACCCAAAAGCAAACATTTATTATATTCCTAGATGTGGTGGCTGCATTAGTTTATTTTTTTAGGCTTTCCTTCTTCTATTTTCCCATGGTGATCCAGACAGCAAGTCTATTTTTCAGAAACACAAGCTACCCAGCAGAATGTATGAGTTTACTTGGATTAGACAAACCACAGGGTGGCCAGTTGTGTGACAATAGCAAACTAATATTCGCTAATGTCTTCTTGATTCTCCTCCGATTGGCCGGGAGGGGAGTCTTAGGACCATCTCCCTCGTGGGGGGGGGGGGATGTGTTGGCGATGCAAGTGGGGGGGGGGCAGTTTTGTTTGCCGCCCCTCCCCAAATATTGAGCACCAGCTGCCATTGGTATAACCTTTTTATCCCAAAAGAAACTGTTTGCTGTAACTGATTATAAAGTGTGAGCTGGAGTTTGGCTTCAATTTGGTGCATTTAACCTCCTCGAGCCAATGCCTCCCGGTCTTTTAAGAGGTTTATGATGCCGGGAGGCGAGGCGCAGCTTCAGATAACGTGACTGCCGTGATTGGCTGTCGCGGTGGTCACGTGGTCTGAAAACTCGCTTGTTGCGATCAGGAGCTTTTGGTTAGTCAACGGTAACTGTGATGCGTGTGCTCTCAGCAAAAGTGCATAGGTAGCAATTCAGGGAAATATGCGGTCCATCGGCGCTAAGGACCAGGTGCCGAGAGGCCACATGTTTGTGTATGGGGTTAAATCTGTTAATATGTTTAACGTTAACCCCTCCCCAAGCTTGACAATGCCTGCTATGCTTCTTATGCACATTCCACCGGAGATGGGGCTCACTAATACCAGAGGTTTGTTACTGGCCAGATCACCAGCTGAAAACAGTGGTAAAAAGCCTAAAAAATTAAATCAAATGCAGCCACCACATCTACTGACTGGTAAGCTGAAATATATTTCATTTTTGGTTTTGGGTTTAATACCACTTTAATTCACAGCTTAAATATAGTTCCCTATTCCAGCAGCAGCTGCAAAACGGGGCCGTAGATTAGTCAATGCTTGCAATTTCTGCCTGGTATTAGCTTCAATTTGATTTCAAGGATAGATCCCGTATCTGCTTATCTGTATAATGATGCTGTGACCCAAAACTGCCATGCCGTTTTCTCTCGGTGTGGATTTTTTTTTAAATAAAATTATACAAAGTTGAGAAAGCTTCCTTTTGCTCTGAGGAAAAGGAAACCGTCCCAAAAACGGAACTAAACTCTCAAACAACATTAACTATTGTTAATCCTTGTAAACAATCACCTTCTAAAACAACCCATTCCGTTTAAAATAGAAATGAAAGGCAAAACTTTTGTGTATAGATATAATAATAAAGAAATAAAAGTATAAATGATTTCATTTTTTTTCTGTATAAAACGTAATAAAAACCTTTTCAACTAAAAGTATCAAAAAAAAAGAAAACAAATGCAACCACCATAGTCAATAATTAGTACGCTACAGTACATATATTTTTTTAACATATATTGTAATTCAGTTCAGTTACATTTTAAGTCTATTAGGGCTGTTTATGCATGGTAGCCAATGAAGAACAGGATTTCAGCCTGGGCAGGTTGATAACAAGAAGCATTTTTGTTTTGCACATGATTAAAGTGGTTGTCAACCCGTGACAACCACTTTAACCTACAGGTAAGGCTATAATAAGGCTTGCCTGTAGGTTCCCTGCATATCTCCTAAACCTGCACAGTTCAGGAGATATGCAGTGTACTAGCATTGCCGACGTCATTCAACACATGCGCAGTGAAAAAATGGCCTCCGTGCCGATTCTTCACTGTGATCGTGCCGTCACTGGCGACTCCTGCTCGCATGCGCGGGAGTGACGTCACAAGACTCCGACCAGTCACAGAGCCGAAGTCGCAGCCCTGGAAGGAAGAGGGGCTGAAGATGGACGCTGCCTGCGCAGGGGACATCGCTGGACTTCGCAGGCTTAGTTTGCAGGTAAGTGACACATAATGGGTTACTATGCGATGCATAGTAGCCCATTATGTTTCTACTTTGCAGGGGAATGTAAAGGAAGTAAACCCCATCAGGGTTTACTTTCTCTCCCTGGCGGTATGATTATTTCAGATTTTTGGTGCTGAAAGCGGTACGATTATTTTGCATGGAAATTTGGCGTTTTATATTGTAGGCCTGTAATTCTTAGGATTAACTCACTTAAATCTGTCCAAACAAGAGTCTAGTAGACATCCCGGGGATGATAAAGTTTGAAACAAGAAACCATAGATTATAATATAATAAATAACTATAAATAATTATCAAAAATAATAATATAATAGTAATAAAATGTATTCAATAATGTAATTAAATCAAAAACACTGAAATTTGCTCAGTTGCAGAATTGTCGCTGTCGTCACTTTCAGTGTCTGATGATAAATTTCCCCAAAAATCAGTATCACTCAATTCTGCAAATGATTCTTATTTACAATTGGTGTTTTCTAGCTGATCAAAAAACACTTTTGACGTAAAGGGATGCTTTTTGGTTGCCATGGACATTCTCAAGTTTCCAGGCAGAAAGAATGACATATATAATATAAAAGTGCATGCAGGGCACTGGGCAAACCACTAGGGACAAAGGGGATGTGAAATGATTTCATACAGTAATGTAATCTTGCAGATTACAGTGTACTGTATGTTCACTGTGTGTTTCACTTTTGGAATTTGCCTCCAGGCTCCGCCCCTGTGCGACGCGACGCTCGCAGGGAACAAAGCCCAGCACACAGAGGCATCGGACGGAGGACACAGCCCGCGGACACAGCGGGGGGACATCGCTGGATCCAGGGTACAAGGTAAGTAACGCTGCCTGGACCCAGCGATGCAATCCCGAGTTTGGCTCGGGGTTACCGTTCTTGGTACAGAATATTCACCCCAAGCCACACTTGGGAATACCGCCAGGAAGCTTAAGGTGAAGGAAGCCAGCAGAGCTTTCCCTCATTTACTAAGCTCTGAAGCAATTGCACTTGCAAAGTGCACAAACTATTTGCCTTTAGTAAATCAACTCCAATGTGTTTCATAAGCACACCACATTATTATACAGTATGTGTTTTCATGTGTTGAGGCATACTGTGTTAATTAGGCCCATTTATCTATTTATTTATTTTAAAGAGTTTTTATTGACATATGCACACAAGGACATGATAGTCATTCACATTATAGTATACATTATGCATTAGCACATACAGTGATCATAGTACCTTAACAGTAATGATTTCAATCTAATGTCATATATGAATGCATATATCGTTTTTTGTATTTCTTTTGTATAAAGATCTACTATATTTTCTGTAACATAAAACCAATAAAACCATGCATTCCAATATTTCAAGAGTGTGCATTTTGTTTTGGAAAAAGCAAAGAATGGCATAGGGCATTGCTGTTGGACCCTAGAGGTTTGTCTCCGGGGTAGACTTATCCAAGTCTTCTGGGCCTAGCTATCTTGGCATCCAGGGAGTTCCATATCTGAATTAAACTTTATAATCCCCTCTGGGTCAATTATTAAGGTAGTAATTGGTATTGTGGCTATAGAGTCCGCCCATGGGGCCCATATTTTATTAAATGTTTTCGGGCATCCCCTAGCCTTGTAGGTCGTTTTATATAGGGTGAGGTTAGCATTGACTAAAGCTTTCCACATTGACAAGGAGAGATAATCCTGCTCAATCCAGTGTATTGCTATAAACTTGGGTACATAAAATAATAATATGCGTAAAGCCCATTTATTTTAAAATAGCCGGCAGCACACAGCAATACCTGAAAAAATGTACCAGCATCATTTTTACAATGCAGCTCACCACAGTACAAAGATAGTTCACGACCGTTGTAGTGTGCTGGCAGGGTATGTTGGGGTGCAATTCATACATGTAGTCAATTAAAAATAAAAAATTATCCCCTGGGCGCACTTCGTTGGGGTTTCGTTACTTCCAGGTGCACCACCCTCATAATCTGACAGTTTGTCAGTGGGTTTTGGCTGGTAGGTTCTCTCTCTCTTCTCTACTTTCTTTTTTCCCTCTCTTGCTCTTTCCTTCTCTTCTTTCCTATAGACAAGGACCCCAAATTCTTGGAATCCCATTAGCCTTCAGAGCCTAACATAAGACTCTATTGGCCCTCAAAACATTGGTCAAAAAGGACCCGGTTTATTAATTGTTCAGTATTTTACTCATTTAAGGTTAGCTCATCTCAGTGTCTACTGTAGAGATAGGGGGTTTGACTACCAAGGCACAGCTTGTTCCCAGACGGGGTGCCGGTACCAAACCACACTCTTACTAGGATCTGTTCCTTCGTATATTGCACTGGGGAATTAGCTAGCCGCGCTACGATAGCTGATGGACTACAAACCTAGCGGGAAGCAACATCAGGGCGGGAGGGTCTTGAGGGTTACAAGGAACTATAATGTTGAATAAGTCACAATGTATTGATTCAGTTGTTAAAGCCCTTATCATTGCTGAAATGTCTTCTTTCCTTGTAATTATGCTTCTCATTTCAATAAAAAATATTGAAAGTAAAAAAAAAAAAAAAAAAAAAATGATCACAGTGGGTTTATTAAAGGCATGTAAGGAAAAAGACATGTAAGGAAAAAACGCATATTCTCCTGGTATTCAGGAAAAACATACCCCTATTCAAATTCTCTGTTCTCCATTTGAGAGTAACTGGGATACAGCATCATTAAAAATTCATTATTCCTGTGTGGCCGTCCCTCCTTCCCTGTAAGTCCCTGCTGGCAGGTCTGAGTCACTAAAAATAATGAAATCCTTCATCCCTTTGCAACTTTTTTCAGCATGAATGAGTTGTGTTGCTCCTCTCCAGCTATTAGATTGTATTGTGCATATAGCGATTATTAGATCTGCAAAATATCAATAAAATACTTTTTGCTAGAGATGCTGGGAATGCAAAAATGAACACAACTCTTTTCTTTTCCCAGAGAGAGGCCATAACTTATACACAATAACCAACCACTGCAGCTGTCAAGAGAACCTATTTGCATATTCAGGGATCGGCAGATCTCAGCAGGTACAAATACTAATTTAACAAAATATATTTACAGCATGGACATATATATTGCACTTTTGACTGAATCATCTGCAGCTCCTAAAAAATACCTCAAATTATTCTGATTTCCTAATTTTATATTTTTTAAACCAGTTTTTCTTAAGATTTATGTGGAAACTGTAATACCTTTCTAAATTACTGGAATGCAGCCACCGCAATATATTGCAAAAATGTACAGTATAGTTGTCACTAATAATTTTACAAGACATAGGTTATTTCTTGTATGTAGTAAGCAGTGGAACTGCACAATTTACAGAATGCTAGCCAGTTATGTGGTTCTTTGTTTTATGATTCGCTGATGTCTGTAAAAACATGAAACATGTTTTTTTCTTTATCTGTCTTCCTCACCCATCACTAGAGACAGAAGACCTATATACAACCAGCCTGAGTGCCCCTTTGCCTGATTTTAACATTATCAGCATACTGACCAGCCCTACTTTGAACTGATCTCACTAAAAGCATTGTCTAATGCCTGGTACACACAGGCCGAATATCGGCCAGTATCAGTCGGCTGAACAGAAACTGGCCCACATTCAGCCCATTTGTACAGCAGCCGGTCCAGTTTTTGTAAAGTGGGCACACCCAAAAAAAATCTGCAGATTGGGGGGGGTGTAGTCAGTCCCCCCATCAGTACACAATAGTTCAGTGGGGAGATCGCTGTACTAACATTATTAGTACATTTGACCTTCTATCGATCTCCTTATAGTGTGTACCGGCATAACTTTTAGGGTAATTAAACTGGCCATTTCATTGACCCTTTAACTGCCAGTTCCCATTTTGCATTTTCAATGGTTTAGTACATTTTCATTTCATAACATGTACCAATTAAAGGAATGCTACCAACCTAAATGTTCGCTAAAGATCCCTGAAACCAATTTCTGTCTTTCTGTTTGTACACACCACAGAGTTTTCACAGATTTTTGCCAAGCAGTCTAAATAAAGTACATCTACAATTAGCTGTGCATACAAAAACAACATAAACGCTTCCTGCTAAATATAACAAAAGAAACGATTTTGAGTTCAGATAGAAAAACAGATTACGACTTAAAATTGTACGTTCAAAATGAAGGTATACAAAACAGCATAGATGGCTTACATTATAAAACTTTGCTACACTACTTATCTAGTGTTAAGCTGAAACAATGTTCCGAAAAGTATTTCATAAAGAGACCCTGTCACCAGACCACTCATTTCAACAACCCTCTTAGGATTGGATTATGTGCATTTAGTGCAGACATCCAAAAGCCCTGAGATTGCTGCTGGGCACCACCATTTTGGATGTGATGTCTGCAGCCCAAGCTGACTCATAAAGTGAAGCTAAAGTCTACTATTAAAAAAAGGCAAGGTTTCTTCTGCAAAAAAATGATTATACTGGCCTGCTCACAGTGATATCATCCCATGCCAGCCAATTAAAGCTGCACCCAGAAAAAGCCAGGGAGAAGATGACACTGAGCGTGCAGGCATCAGACCGTCGAAGGTAAGTATTGTGGACTTTACAACAGTTCCACCTTGACACTTTATAGTATAACCCCTCACTACTCTGCTAAGGTTACGTAGGGAGGTGAGGGGAGGGATGGACAAGTTGGGCATTCCATGAACTACTAAAATAGTGGATAGGCTATGACAGTGCAGGAGTGAGGGGGCTTCACTAGACAATTGACTACTAAAATTTGCTAGAAAGTTCAGAGGCACATTGCAAATGATTATATATATATATATGGAAAGGATGAATGAGATAGGTAAAGTATATGTCAAGGCTTTTTTCTTTTCTAGTTTTTGATAGAGCAGGGAAGGGCTTGGGCTCAGTTAAATAGTTTTCCCCTCACTTCTTGTCCAGCTGTCAAAAGTTTCACTATACAGTAAGTTGTCCCGATGCACTACTCCACAGAAGCCATGGTTTCTCTGCTCTGCACTAATGATAGCTTGAAGCTAGGGCTGCACCAATACCAGTACTGGTATTGGTACTGAGGTAATATTTGTATCTCTTGTTTATACAAATCAAACACCCCACTTTTCTGGTTCCAAGTGTTTTGTCACATTCTTGGGTTTGTGCTTGATATGTGCAAAGGGAGAACACACAAATACTTAAAGTATAAAATGTATTAAAATAATGACAGATGAAGATAATATTAGAAATTATAACAAAAATACTTAACTAAAGATGCTTATTTCCCACCATGGAGTCCCATTTGCGGTTACGCAACATGGCCAACCAGGTTCAGACACTTGCATCTTACACGATGAAGCTCTGGATGAGACTAGCCTATTCCAGTTTGGGCTGTGGTAGATACAGGCTAGTATGTGAGTAAATGACCAATTAAAGTGGTTTGGACAGTGATATCAAATTTTAATGGGGGTCGTGGGCTCGGTCATTCTGCATTCCTCAAGCTTTATATCAGGCAAAACAATACATATGACCTTATATGGCTCCTTGACCAAGATTAGGAGGCTTAGAATTCATTAGTGAGCCACAATATGAACCAACATCAATAAGGAAATTTAAAAAATACAGTTTTCCCATCAACTTGTACTTGCAAATTCTCTGATACCTAAAACCGATACCTTTGCGGTGCGATACAAAATGAATGGGCTCAAATCGCACTACAAAAAAATCACATGTGATTGAACAGGAATGCGGTGTGATTCCTGTCTCGAAAAATGTGGTTTCCTGCACCACTCTTGTGTGAACCCAGGCTAGTCATAGTGACTTCAGCCTGGGTTCACACAGGAGCGGTACGGGTAACTTCATGTAATTCAGACAGGAATCGCAACACATTCCTGTTCAAATCCCATGCGATTCCTTGCAGTGCAATTTGAGCTTGTTCATTTTGTATGGGCTCAAATCACACCACAAAGGTATCGGTAATTGGTATCAGTGAGTACTTGAGTACAAGTATCGCTAAAAAAAATTCCCTTTCCATAGTAGTGATCCACAACTGTGATCTAAGGCAGCCCTTGCCTATGATGCTGCAATTGCATGTATATTGGATCACACAGGATTGATAAACTAGCCACAGACATCAGAGAAAAACTGAATGTACATTTGTACTGTCCCATGGTGTTTGCTACTGCAGCTTCAACCCTAAACAGGACTTCGGAAAATTAACTTTAAAGGAAGAAAGAAAATCTAATTTTTGCTATAACTGGGTTATTTAATATTATAGGATAATGGGATTATAAATCAATATCAGCACAATGGCCAAACAGATGTCAGCAGTGTGGGAAGCAAGCCAGTTTCAGAAAGTTTTATTTATGGCAGTAGCAGCACAAGGCTCTTCTGAATTAAAGAGTGGTACTAATTGGCCAGAAGGATAGACAGCAGAAGTTGCAAAAGGAACCTAAAATAAAGATGTATTAAATCATTAGGTATTTCAATGGAAAAGCAGAGCTTTACTCTTTCTGTACTAAGCAGAACTGTAAAATCGTATTGGACTTATAGCAACCGGCACCCAGAAGACCCTACATTCCCCATCAATCACCTTCTACATGCTGTTCCCTGATCTACACCATTTCTTGGCCCTTTCTGCCAATATTAGGAAACTGGGTATATTCAGCTCTCAATGTAGAAGATCTATTTGAAGCCCCTAGAGCACAACAGCACTAGGATTATGAACAAATTGTTAATCTGTAACTTTTATTCTACGATATATTCATGAATTATTCATAAATGGCCGTGTATCCATTGGTTAAGAAAAAAAAAATTATATTGAATGATACTGCGCAACGGATATCAAATGTTTAGATAAATAAATAGATAAATCCGGGAAGCAGCTGGTGCGATGTTCATAAAAATGAAAACAATGAATGTGAATAGTGATGAACCGCGCTCCCCCTAGTGGTTCAAAAAATAACCTTCTTTGCAAGAAAGTTTATCTCCTTACAAAAACGTAAATTCATTAACAGTGTTCACATAAGCTTATTACACCTCTAACCATGGGTATAAATAGGCATGCAAAAAACATCAAACAACATAAAGTGCTAGCAATAGAAATTAGTGCAGCTTGGGAATGTGCACAGCATAAATCTAACTTATAAATAGTCCACAATCCATAGGTGCTTCATGCGTAAGACATAGTAGTGAGAGTGTCCATTAAATAGATATATATATATCTTCATTTGAAGTGTCAACAATCCTCCACCTTTTCACCTTTACACCCAGTGAGTATAAGCCCTACTCACCAGATACTCTGATTCCTATTACGGGAATCGAGCCAGCATGTGAACAATCAGGGTACCTCTTCGCACATCCTAGGAGGGAATTCCACGATCTCTGACTGTAGCTCTGGTTTCTAAGGGTCACTCACCTCCCATACGTAGGAGGGGGTGTAAAAAAGTGGAGCCAATATAGTGAAGTATTTCTAAACAAAAATTTATTGCAGTTGCGGATGGTAAAAAGTAGGTAAAAGTTAAAATCTTACATTAGTACACAGGGGTGCAGGGGACGCCGATTGCGCTCCTCCTGCAAGGCAGTGTGTGGAAGTGCCGCCAGAATCGTAATGCCCTTACGCGGCGTTTCGTCAGTCAACGCACTGACGTCATCAGAGGACATGTGATCTCCGCCGTCACTTCCTCATATATACATAAACTCTGCTCGTGTCTATCCTATCACGAGCCATCACAGTATCCCAGACCAATCAGCAATTATAATCAGAGTTTGCCTAAAAGGTACTAGATGAAGTTTGGTGTCTGCAATGCAGGTATTGGAAATACAAATAGCCCCAACCACCGGAGATTCATTCGGCGGTGGAGGAAACACATTACCCGGAACCTGGGTCTTAAAAACAGGACATTGTTTACCCAACCCTGGGAAAAAATTTTATAGTAAAAATACATTTTCCTTTGAAAATTATATTGATATTACAGGAAGGTTCCTTGTAAATATGTGTATAAGTAAATTTAACTTATGTATATATATAAAAAATGTGTATAAAAATTATACAAAAACTTTGGTATATATTGCATATAATGGACTATATATATCGCTCTCTTAAGCATGAAGAATATTAAAATATGAAATTTTTTTTTTTCCTTTTTGTGCTAATAGACTCAAAAACAAAATAATAGAAAAAATAAATAAATGTATAAAGATTATTGAATATATTGAGGTCCTAAATAGGAACAAATATAAAATGACAGTAGCTCAATTTTATATGGGACATATAATTGTTATTAACCACTTGAATACAGGACGTTTATACCCCCTTCCTGCCCAGACCAATTTTCAGCTTTCAGCGCTCTCACACTTTGAATCTCAATTACTCTCTCATGCTACACTGCACCCAAACAAAATTTGTGTCATTTTTTTCACACAAATATAGCTTTCTTTTGGTGGTATTTAAGAAGCTCTGGGTTTTTTATTTTTTGCGATATAATTGAAAAAAGTGCGAAAATTTTGAAAAAAAAACAATTTTTTTTAGTTTCTGTGATAAAATTTTGCAAATAAGTAATTTTTGTCCATAAATTTTGGCCAAAACCTATACTGCTACCTATCTTTGGTAAAAATAACCCAAATTTGTGTATATTATTTGGTCTGTGTGAAAGTTGTAGAGTCTACAAGCTATGGTGCAAATCATTGAAAATTGATCACACCTGATGCACTGATGGCCTATCTAATTTCTTGAGGCCCTGAAATGTCAGGAAAGTACAAATACCCCCCAAATTACCCCTTTTTGAAAAGTAGACATTCCAAGGTATTTAGTAAGAGGGATGGCGAGTTTTTTGAAGTTGTACTTTTTTCCCACAATTCTTTGGAAAATTAAGAAATTATTATTATTTTTTTTTTTTTGCACAAAATTGTCAAAACAACAAGTTATTTCTCACACACAGCATATGCATACTTCCAATTACACCCCAAAATACATTCTGCTACTGTCCCCGAGTATGGCGATACCACATGTGTGAGACTTTTTCACAGCCTGACCACATAGAGAGGTCCAACATGCAGGGAGCACCGTCATGCATTCTAGGAGCAGAATTTTCACATCTAATTTCCTAACGACCTATTACACTTTTGAAGGCCCTGGAGCACCAGGACAATGGAATTACCCACAAAATGACCCCATTTTGGAAAGCAAACACCCCAACGTATAATCCTGTCTCTTATA
>BLSH010002567.1:855792-868703 GCA_018402905.1 Glandirana rugosa
AACACCACACTAAACTCGGGTATGTTTTACTTGACCGAGTTTTACGACAATCTTGTTAATTTATAATATGTCTTTGTTCCTATAACCAGTTTGTTTTCATTTAAAAAAAAAGAATCTTGTATCTAAAAAAAAGAATCATGTATCTAAATTTGACGATATAAAGGTTGATAATTAGCGTATTCTCTTTAAAGAAAATGGACATGAAATTCAAATCATGATAAAACATTTGCAAGGTAGGTCCTAGGGCTATTGGATTAATAATTATTAAAATTGGTCAAGGGATGGCTGCATATCATTTTACTGCAGCCGTCCCTGACCGGCAGCTAGGCCCTCCTGCAGCGCAGTAGCGGCGAGAAGCGGAGGACGTCATATGACGTCCTCCCGGATCGACGGCCAGTCCCTGCCGACGTCATTTTACTATACGTCGGTAGGGAACTGGTTAAAATTATTAATAATTAGGTTATCGGGATCCTGGATGGAACGTTTACAAAATAGTACTAAACTTAAAGTACAGGTAAAAGAAATTTCTCTTATGCGATTAATAGTTGGAAATATAGCAGTTTAAATCTATGTACTAAGAAAAAAAATCTATGTTCTAAGAAAAAAAAATTTACTTTTGTTTGACCAATATCCTTGTTTCTGTATAATATTTAATTGTTCTAACAGCATTTTGAGCCAGTTCATTTTGTATGGGCTCAAATCACACCACAAATGTATCGGTAATTGGTAATAGCGAGTACTTGAGTACAAGTATCGGTAAAAAAAAAACTCCCTATTCATAGTAGTGATTCACAACTGTGATCTAAGGCAGCCCCTGCCTATGAAGCTACAATTCATGTATAATGGATCACACATGATTGATAAACTAGTCACAGACATCAGAGAAAACTGAGTGTACATTTATACTGTCCCATTGTGTCTGCTACTGCAGCTTCAACCCTAAACAAGACTTCTGAAAATTAAGTTTAAAGTATGATAAAAAAAATCTAATTTTCCAATAACTGGGTTATTTAGTATTATAGGAGATTATTATTATAAATCAATATCAGCACAATGGTCAAACAGACGTCAGCAACATCCCCAGCATGCATATACACTATACTACCAAAAGTATTGTGACGCCTGCCTTTACACGCACATAAACTTTAATGGCATCCCAGTCTTAAGCCCCGTACACACGGTTCGACGATCGTATACAACAGGTTGTACTCACGACCGTTGTATGCAAAATCGATCGTTCGTATGCGCGATTTGAACAATTGAACATACAACGGTCGTACAAGGGAGTTGTATGAGCAGACTAGAAAACTTGGTTGTACCAACAAGCTCTCATATACGACCATTGTATCGTGTGTACAGAGCAGTTGGGACAACAAAATTGTATTGTGCAAAACACGCATACTCCAAAGTCAGGAATGGCTGGATGTTAATTACATGCACCTGAACGTTCTTCTGCGGACGTACAATTGTGTAGTGCAGTCAGTATGCTGCATACAATAGCCAACATACAATTCTACACGATCGTACGTGCGATCGTCGAACCGTGTGTACGGGGCATTAGTCCGTAGGGTTCAATATTGAGTTTGCCCACCCTTTGCTGCTATAACACAAGACAAACACGTAACCTCTTGTGCAGCCTGGGAGCTGGATGGAGAGAATGTGGGGGCACTGGATCAGTCTGTCATCCGTGGACCATGGGTGGAAAGTCCAAGGTGTCTATTGAGGTCTCAGAAGGTGAAATGCTGGCTTTAGACCGCTGCAGGCTCTGAAAAGAGCTAGAAGGAACTCTGTGCGGACAGAAAAAGAGCAGCGCCAATCTAAGTGCAGGAGTATAAAAGCATCTTTATTAAAAAGACAAATGGCAACTCACAAGATAAAAGCGTTGTCAGCACATGTGTGGCAATAGGCCTTATGTAGAGGTTCATCCACTCCTTTCAGAAGGACGGGCTGCAGGCAGGGAACACTGGTGGCCACTGGTACTGGCTGAGCTGGTGGCTTCCAGCAATTCCAGAGACTCAGATGGGGCTCAGGAACCACTGCTGACGTCACTACTGGATGCAGAGAGGAGTGGGAGGTGCTCGCATTCGGAGAATCTGTGCTCCTTCCTTAGGCAATAGGGGGCGGCCATGTTTGTGGTGACTTTTTATCTATTAGGGGAGGGCGGGTCAGGGCGGTGCTAAAGTCTCCACCCACCCTGGTGTCATGTTCTCAGGATATGTGGTGATGTTTGGAAAGGGGCTGAGTTCTTTACGTTGAGTATGAGCGGCACAGTGGTGTAGTGGTTAACACTTTTGCCTAGCAGCAAAAGGGTCACTGGATCGAATCCCAACCACGACAACACCTGCTTGGAGTTTACATGTACTCAAACTGACTGGGAAGAGCGATCCTAATGCAAGGGGCACTTCAGGGCAAGTTGGAAGGGGAAAAAAAAGTGACAAAAGAAACTGAAAGGGAAAAGAGAAAAATGAAAAATATGCAATGAAAAACTGTGTAGTAGTCATAATTTTAAGGTATGCGGTGCAGAGATTAGAGTAGGGGATTAATCTCCAATTCTTCATTCAGTCCCCCTGGTGCCAAGACATCCAATCGGTATATCCAGTAGGATGCTTGGGCACACAGGTGTCTGAACCGTTCGGCTGCTGGAAGGGTGTTGGAGATGGCCTCAATTACCCAGACTCTAAGGCCCTGGGAGGAATGTTCATGATGGGTGAGAAAGTGTTTGGGGACATTATGCTGGTCAGAGCCGGCATCCACTAGCCGTCTGTGTGGTCCGAACCTCTGTCGTAGTGTACAGGTGGTGCATCCCACATACAGTAGGCCGCAGGGACAGGACAAACAGTATACGACAAAATCGGAAGAGCATATATAGAAATCAGTGATGGGATAGCTCTTGCCTTTGGCCTGAAGTTCTTTCTGTCTGTGGGTGACATGTGGACACGTTAGGCATAGGGCTTTGCGGCATTGGTACATGCCATGGATGTTGAAAAACTTGAGAGGGGCACTGATGGTGGTGGAGACTGATGTGATTTTGCTGGGGGCTATCCGGGTTTTGAGGTTTCTGGCCCGTCCGTAGGAGATTAGTGGTCGAGCTGTAATGGTGGATTTTAGGTGTGGGTCCTCTTGCAGGATGGCCCAGTGTTTTTGGAATATGCGTTCCATATTCCGAAACTGAGTGTGGAAGTTGGTTGTGAATCTGAGAGGTTGTATTGCCTTGGAGGGGATTTGCTCTCTATTGGCTGTGGCTGAGTTTTGTTTATAGAAAGAAAAAGCCTCATCTATGAGGGTAGGTGGATAGCCTTTTTCCAGAATTTTTTTCTTTAGTAACTGCCCATGTTTATTGTAGTCTTCTTCTCAGGTACAGTTGTGTTTGAGACGGCAATATTGGCTTTTGGGAATGTTTTTTTACCCAACGTGGGTGATGGCAACTCCTATAATGCAAATAGGAGTTTGCAGCGGTGGGTTTATTGTAATTTTGTGCTTGAATGAGTCTGTTGTCATGGCTCAGCAGCAGGTCAAGGAAAGCTTGGGAACGTTCCTCACACACAGACATGAAAGAGACCCATGTCATTTGAACTGCAGTGTGTCACAAACTAGTCTACCAGGGATTTGGGGCCATCCCAAATGATGACGACGTCATCAATATATCGCCCGTAGTAAACCAGGTGTGAGGAGAAGGGGTTGTTATGCCAGATGTAAAGGTTCTCCCACAGACCCATGGTGAGATTGGCATAGCTTGGGGCAAAATTTGCCCCATAGCTGTGCCATGGGTCTGTAGGTAGAACTCGCCATTGAATTCAAAGTAGTTGTGGGTCAGGCAGAAGTTGGTGGCTTCCAAGATGAATTGCGCCTGGCGTGTGTTGACCATAGAGTCCTCATTGAGAAAGTGTTGTACCGCTCTTAAGCCTACTTCATGTGGAATGGCTACATCCAAGGAGAGCCACAGGTAGGATGATTCCCAGGTGTAGCCTTTGAGGGTCTGTAGTAGTTGTATACTGTCTTTGATGTAGGAGGGGAGGTTTTGGGCAAAAGGCTGTAAGAAGTGGTCAATGTAGATGGAGAAGTAGCTGCTCTTTTTCTGTTCTTTGCTGCTATAACAGCCCCAACTTTTCTGGGAAGGCTGTCCACAAGGTTTAGGAGTGCGTCTATGGAATGTTTGAACATTCTTCCAGAAGCGCATTTGTGAGATCAGGCACTCATTTGGATGAGAAGGCCTGGCTCGCACTCTCCGCTCAAATTCATCCCAAAGATGTTCTATTGGGTTGAGGTCAGGACTCTGTGCAGGTCAGTCAAGTTCCTCCACCCCAAACTCGCTCATTCATGTCTTTATGGACCTTGCTTTGTGCAAGGTCCTTGCTTTGTGCAAATTCTGACCTCAACCCGATAGAACACCTTTGGAATGAATTAGAGTGGAGACTTCAGGCCAGGCCTTTTTCTCCACATCAGTGCCTGACCTCACAAATGTGCTTCTGGAAGAATGGCCAAATATTCCCATAGACATACCCCTAAGCCTTGTGGACAGCCTTCCCAGAAGAGTTAAAGCTGTTATAGCCACAAGGGTGGGCCAACTCAATACTGAACCCTACAGACTAAGACTGGGGTGCCTGTGAGTATAAAGACAGGTGTCCCAATACTTTTGGTAATATAGTGTGCATATAAATGGAGTACAAACAAGTGGCCACTGCCCCCACCTATAGGCCACTGCCCCCAACTATAACTGGCCTTTGCAGCAAGGAGCACATGGAAGGGCGACACATGTCAAACAAGACCAAAATTCCCAGCCCAACTTACCCACCAGTCTGCAACCAACCAAATTATCCTGTCTAACAGTATGTGTAAAAAACAGGGGTTTAGTCTGCACACATTAGCAAATACATGCGTAAGCCTCAGAGCCACTTCATGGCACTCCAGTATTATCTGTAGTCCTAACTCTAAATTTTATACTGGGGTGCCATGAAGTCAGGCAGAGCTGGAACCATGATAGCTGCTGGAGAGAGGATTCTGCCCTCTGCTCCCTCCAACCGCAGCATACCATGGGCAGAAGAGAGCAGGGAAAGGGGGTGCCCATCTTTTCAGTAAGGGCACCTGCTGTGGACTAAGGGACTTTCTGTCTCCCCTAGTTGAATGATTTTATCACATGACATCACATAACATGACAGGAGACAGGAAGGAGAAGCGGCCTTCATCTCTAGGTGGATGAAGGAAGTCTGACCTGTGAGGACGTGGATGGTGGAGAGAGAAACTCAGCTCAGCTATCTTCTCCTCCTCAAAGTCCCACACTCCTTCTCCAGCAGAGCCCTCCAGCTCCCCTCCTTCCTCTACAGCCATAAAGCCCCCCCTTAGTTTACTGTACGCCACAGCGTATCCCCCCAGCTCCCTTTCTTCAACCCACTGACACAGAGCAGTCCTCCTCGATCTGACACCACCAACGCAGCAGCATTTGTTTCCTCCCAGTGATACCACAGACCATAGGGTATTTTTTCATTCCAGAAATACCACCATCCTAGTGGCATTTTTTACCCCCAGTACCAGTGTTTTTTTTTTCTTTTCAGGGACACCACTGATGCAGGGGAATTTTTTTTCCTCACACTAATGTTGGGAAACTTCTTTCTTCACCACTAGCCCCATATTTTACTGTGGGACAGTATGTGAACCAGTAATAAATTCTTCAGTTCACCGTGATGGGCAACAACCATTGGCATCATTTTGGCACATGCCTCAATCATTATAAATGTTTTGGTGCAGTGCACTGTACACAGGGCAGCCATCAGAAATTTCGGGGCCCCTTACACAGCTTAAGACCTGGGCCCCCCCGTCTGACCCCCAACGTTCCCCAGGGCCCACCCACTGGCCATTCCACCACATCCACCCACTGGCCAGGGATGTACACATATTGCAGCCGCAGTAGGAATTATACACCTTGTCACACTTACCAGGTGTAGCCTGCCAAGCATGACCCATTCAAGTGAAGTGAAATGTGCAATGCATGCTAGTGTGGAGTCCAAGGGGTTAAAAAAAAACAGTGCACAGGCAGCACAGCCTCACCCGATGTTTGTAATAAGACCTCCCGCCGAACCATAGGTGCTGGAGGTCCCAAACATGTACCAGTTGTGGTCCAGCAGGCCCTCTCTATGTGACCCAAGTTTGGTATTTTTATCAGCTATGGTTCGGGAGAACGGTGTCTCCAAACCGGGAGTCCACCTCCCTTAGACTCCAATGTTAAGTCTGAAATGTACCCGACAATTGCTGGTCAATGACTGGTCACTTTGGGGACACGGTACGGCCGAACCATAGGTGCTGGAGGTCCCAAACTTTGACCAGTTATTGTCCAGGAGGCCCTCTCCGTGTGTCCTAAGTTGGTATTTTTATCTGCTGTGGTTAAGGAGAACGGTGTCCCCAAACTGGGTGTCCCTCCTAAAGACTCCAATGTTAAAGACTGCTAAAGTATTTGTTGTAAGGGCCCCTTACAACAGTACTGTCTGTACACCATGGCGGCCCTGACTGTACATGCCACTTTTAAATCTACCCCCTGCTCCGACCTCTGTCTCATCCCTATTTTCAGGACCACCAATTTACAAAAGTTCCTAGGTATGAGAACACAAGCTTATACCAATGGGAAAATGCATGTTGCATTCCACCTGCATTTGACATCAGATTAAGACACTTCTGGGGTAATTTAGAGTTCATTGGCAGGTGCACTTGGCTGCTTCAAGCTGCATTTGGATTTCTATTAACTTATACTGGGAGAGAAGCAGCTCTGAAGAGAATAAAAGTCCCTCGCCACAAGCCATTAAAGCCTAACTTCATCTTTTATATTACACCCATATTTAGGGTGTAACAAAAAGCATGGTCAGTCTCTGCAGCCCCTCACCCTCTATTTGCCCCTTCCATTACAGGAGCCAGGGGTTCTTGTCCTTGTTGGCACCTGTCAAATTTGAAATTGGCACAGCTGTGTGTTACACCACCCACACAACTGAATAATTCATTTACAGGAAGTTGTGAATGAAAAAACTGCAAGGTCCGTCTGCCACCAGCAGTACTCATCATTTTTTTAGTTGCAAGTTTTTATTGAGTAAACATAAAAAACAGGATCACATGTGTAAGACAAATGTAATATGGACTTTTAATAGAATTCAAGAGTGGTAATGTCTCCCCACTCAAGAATCCATTGATACTTCCTGTAGCCCTGTATCCAAAAGTCTTTACCTCGGTATGGACCAGTGGCTGTGGGAGTCTATACATTGCTCCACTGATTGCAGTTACAATGACGATCAGACTCCAATATAAAAAATAATAAATGCTGATTTTTATTTAAACTGGGTGAATATATTATTTTTACAAAAGGTGGACTTCGTCTTGAAAGAGAGAATTACGTTGCACAATAAAATATTTCCACCTTAGGCCAAGTCCAATGATAGAAAACGAATGATAACAAATGTCATGTAAGGTGAGATTAATTTCAATTTTTCTAGTATTAAAGTCAATGATGTCCCAACATCATTCATTATCAGGATATAAAACTGTAATTCTTTGACAGGCGTCCGTGAAAGTATTTATATGTTAACCTACAGATAGAAAGAATTTATTGTTGGCTTCAAGTTGTCAGTTCCTTAGGAGACTAGAAGGTCTACCCAAAAAGTTATCTGAAATCGCCATATTACTTGCTCTGATGAGAAATATGATGCATAGGATCTCCGTATGAGTTATAGATATGTTCACAGGAGCTATGCCTCACAGGCTACAGCGATTTGTTAGCAAGAAACTAATTTTTTCAGATATCATTACAGAGAGAGTATGCTTATTCTTACTTGTTTCCATGGTCTCATAAAAAAATGCAATACAAACAATTTTGCTTTAATTTAATTACCTTTCCATTTTAACCAGAAACTAACTTGGTTTATTTACTATAGGATCAAATAATAATCACACTGCAAGGTGAATTTTTTACTTTGCACGGTTAATTTTCTTTTATCTTAGTAAATGAGATTAAGTCAAGTGAAAGAATACCTAACAGTTTTTTGCTTGCACAATTGGAAGACTGAGGTGAGCACAGATTCTCCTCATTCACTAACCTTAGTGAAAATGTACTTTGCAATGTGAATATGATCTATTAATTTACTAAATATTCCCCACTGAGCACAAGATGTCCTCTTGCTTTTTCTAGATCAATATTTTTGCTGCTTTTTCACTGAACACTGAGACTGATATAATGGAGGAAAATCCTCCCACTTGTAGCCTTCATTTTGAAAAAAATGTCCTAGCAAAACACAACTGGGGAGTTAACACATTTCTTAGACACCCTTTAGCATTCTGTCGGGGAGAAGCACTCAAAGTGTCAGTGCCTGCGCCAGATTCTGTAGACAGGTACAAGAACCTGTGTCTGTACTTCCTTAGTGCACTCATTCCCTCCCTCCCTCCCTGGCCACTCTGCCCATCACACTGGTAGATGCATGGCCGAGGAGTTTTGTACTAGGGTTATTGAAGCATGATGGGGGACTCAGAGGCTAGTTCCCCATCAGGCCCGCTTTAATTTTGACTGACAGTGCAGGAGAGTGGGTGAATCTATAGCTCATATTCAGCCCAATAGCAGCTTTCCAATCCACCCACTTCCATGTGCAGTCAATAAAAATCGTAGTTTCCCAACAGCCTCTGCCCACCCAGTGACATGTAATTTCCCAAAAATGGGCAATGACATCACCTGTATCTCCCATTACATTTAGATTTTGGCCAAGGAATCTTCCTGCCAACAGCTAAATGGGGCAGGGGATACAGCTCTGTGGAGGAAGCGGTCACATTCATGACCGCTTTCCAGCACGGGCACTGCCTCCTCTGAGCACATTTGTATGTCACCTCAGAGTTGGCCTTCATTAATCCACTTTCCTATTGTGGGAACTGACAGTCATTCTTTAAGAATGTGTTGTTGCCATAGTAACAGATTCTTAAAGTGGTGGTAGTAAGAGCTTCCTTAATTTGTAGCATGTGTTGGTAATGTTACCGACACTGGTGCAATTGCTTGCCGGAATTAGGCACAAGTAATTCTTAAAGCTAAATTTCTGGAATTCAGCCACATTGTAAAAAGTGCAGTCACACTAGGAGTTAAAGTGGTTGTTAACCCATGTAACTTTTCATAATCCTGTTTTTTACTGTAATGGCCCCCTGTGACTGTGCTTTATAAAAAATAATGTTGTATATACCTTCTTTACAGAGGGCTGATCTGTGCTCATTGATCCACCGACTCTCTCTCTCGGCCCAACAGATGCAGTGGGCGGGGCCAATGATCCCCGACTGACGTTAGTCAGGAGGGGAGGAGTAGAGGAAGAGAGGCGGCCCCGCCCACTGCAACTGTTGGGCCAAGAGAGGACAGAAGCGGTGGGTCAATGAGCGCAGATCAGCGCTCTGTAAACAAGGTATATACAGCATTATTTTCATGAAGCACAGTCACGGGGGACAATTACAGTAAAAATATAGAGGATTGTATTTAAAAAAAACTGTAATTTGAGCAGCAGGACAGGAGGGGGTGGCAGTTGTCAGGCAGAGAGGTGAGGGGGGAGAGGAGAGGGGTGGGGGCAGAGGAGACACAGAGCAGGCTGTCATTGACAGAGGCATGTACGGATGACTCCGGTGTCAGAGCTCGGCAGCCCTGATATATTGGAGTCAGTGTATAGGGGGAGGGTAGAAAATGGCTGGACCATGCTTTAAGGGAACAGGATCTTTATTTTTTTGGGTTAACAAATGCTTTAAATCCAACAAGGTGCATGTCACCTCCCTTACTTATCTCTCTTTATTTATATCTGACAAGTTTATTTCTCTGCTGTAGGATACACTCCAGGCTATAATAGTAGAAAAGCACACACAGCAGCTATACCCGCCCCTCCTCTCTGCTGCCCATTCACAGAAGCCTTTTGGGTAGATTTACTAAAGGCAAATACAGTGTACAGTTACTCCAGAGCTTGGCAAATGAGGGGAAACTCTGCTGACTTTCATAATCAAATCATATGCTAGCAAAAATACTGTATAAATAAACATGTATTCTGTGCAAGTTTCATCTCATTTACTAAGCTCTGGGGCAACTGCAAAGTACATTGTCTATTTGCCTGTAGTAAATCCACCGCTTTGTATTTTGTGAATGAGTTCACATAATACAAAGGCTTCTGTGATTGGGCAGCAGGAGGAGAGGGGCAGGCATAGCAGCTGCATCAACTCTACTGTTGAAGATGCTGTGACCAAAAGATCCAGTATCAGGGTCCCGGAACTACAGCGTTAGCTGTCTTCCTGGAGTTTTAACTCCTTAGTGACTAAGAGAAAAACAAATGTTAATGCCTGAACACCATTCTGAAACTTTGACATGTGTTAGTAAATTTGTACATATCACAACTACTTTGTGTATCTAGGTGAATTAAACCTTGTTTTTGCAGGATAAATTGGGCTTACTTTCGGTGGTAAATGGTAACTGATATCTCCTGTTTTTTTCTTTTTTTTATCAGAGGAAACTTGGCTCGAAATAATATTATTATTTTTTTTTTTAATGTAGCTGTATATTTCTTGCTATTACCATAATTTACCACCAAAAGTACAACCCCCAAAAATCTCTTGATCCTGATGATCACAGTAAAACCACATATGTGTATGTTGTTTGTACCCGTAGTATGGCCCAGAAACAATGGTGCACATTTTGCTCTTTTTAATCCTACCTAAAACACATTGACATTAACACTAGTTTAAAGATTTTTTTTTTTTAAAGAAAAAAAACTACCAAAATTATACTTTAACCCCGACCTTGACCCTAACATTAACCCTGACCTAGATCTAACCTTGATTTTTACACACACTTTGGTTTGCTTACAGCTTCCTCTCTTGCAAGTAGAGGAAGATACAATGTAACTTCAGAAGAGGAAGTAAATGTAGGGACAGGCGGCACAGTGACTGATCACTGTTGTAGCCAATCAGAGGCTATCACAGTGATCAGGTGACCTGAAACCAGTAGTCCCGGGTCCCAAATGTTGGTGAGAGCTCAGTCTCTGTGTTGGGAGCGTGCTGTGCGGCGTGCTCCCAGCACAAAGAGAGGTGCGCATATATGCGGCTTTACGGAAAAAAGCCCAGTTCAGTGAAGCTGCATGTACATGTACCATTGGTAGTAAAGGGGTTAAAAAACCTGTCAGATGTAAATAATAGAAATGAGTCCAGGAGTTGGCATGCGTTCATGCTGGAGTTCAGCTTTAAGGAATCTACTGTCAGAAAAGTGCCATTAGGGCTGTTTTATGTTCCTGTAAATGTATTCTAAAATCCTTACAATATCTTTAGTTTTTTTTTCTTTCAGGAAAACTGGAGTTTGTAAATGAATTTGGTGGATCAGTGGATAAAGTTTACTTCAGGTAAATCTATGTACCATTCATCAAAATTGTGCTACCAGACTTATCCCATTCAAAGCATTTCCATGCCCTGATTACGTGTTTCTGCATTTGACCTAGCCGAGCCTAATACAAATTAGTAGCCTGTAAACCTTGACATGAGCCCCACCATAATCACACGATATAGCAAACTGGTTTGTTGCCAACTTCTACATTAGAATGCAAATCATACCCCACAGTACATAATACAGCAGTTCTCCATTTTTTTCCTGTTCTTCAACAAATGCACATTTTTTTTTATTCTCCATGTAAGATTCAGTAAAAAGTTTATTTGCCAAAACTGAATGAACGTATGTTAATGCCATAAAGAGAAGCCATAACTTCTTGAGAATGTCTTAATTAAAGAGAAATTAGACCCAGTCTACATGCAGGGATTATTTGATCTATTTTCCTGTAATTGCTCAGTAAAATGGGCAAGCATTAGTCTACTAATTCCCAGCACATTTCAGCCTGTAAACAGCCTGTACTGTTAAATTGATCTTCTTGCTAAGGTAAAGTGGAGTCAATAGCAGAGCTGCTCCCAAAGGCTTTGTGCAGTACTAAGATAGTATAAATAACTAGGTTTAATCATAGCGGTGCTGTGTGTTCCCATAAAAGAAATCAGAACACCATAAACCCATATTACAAACCCATGATTATACTAAAGTGGAGCGAAGTACAAAAAAAATACATTTTGCTTTTAAACAACAATGGTTATGCACTCATTAAATAACTTTATCAAATGCTTTCAGTAGAACTGCCTGAAATGTGTCTTGCCACAAGCCCCCGTACAGCGGAAATCTATCTAACAAGAGGATGGTGATGCAGTGAGCTCTTCTGTGCAGCACAATTCTGTCTATCTAAGAAGTTTTCAGGCACTGGGAGCTGAACGGTAGGGTGTTTATAAGCTGCATGGGGAGAACTACCGTAGTGTGACAATCTTATAATCGTTCTCTGAGTAACCAGGTGACCTAAAAAGCTGTGAGATGGACCTACTTTGTTACCTTTCTGGTTATGCTGGGTGGTAAGAGTATTTAAAACCCAAGAGGTGCTTAAAGCTGAGTTCCACCCGGTTAAACGTCAGCAGTAGAGTTGAGCGAACCTCTGGAAGTTCGGGTTCTGCTGGTCCGTCCGAACTTCGGGACAAAGTCCGGGTCCGGGTCCGGACGGAACCCGAACGATCGCACAGACAACGAACCCCATTGAAATCAATGGGGACCCGAACTTTTATGCACAAAAATGGCTGTAACAAAGTCCTGGAAAGCCCCAGAGGGCTGCAAAAGGAAGTAAAATGGGGGTAAGGGTAGGGCAAGTGCCCTACAAAAAAATGGGGACAGGGAAATAACTGTAAATATTTTTTAAAAAATAAAAACATAAAAAAAGCAAAAATGGAGGTGAATGTGGATCATCTTCAAACTGTGTCTGAAAAGTATTAATTAATGGTAGAAGCCATATAACTGTTCTAAAATCATCTTCAAACTAGGGCAAGTGCCCTACAAATAAATGGGGATAGGGAAAATAAATTAA
>BLSH010002567.1:873678-920684 GCA_018402905.1 Glandirana rugosa
CTGTACGGTGTTAACAGTACAGAAAAAAAAACCCCCCCCCCGACAAAAGTGTCCCAGGGTCCAGGTGAAGGAGGGGATCTCGGCGCTGAGGCCTTCCTTCAAGTGGGGGGGGAGCCGCTAGAAGACCCTGTGCAGTGTCCAGGGTCTTATATGCGGTTCGGTAAGTGTTCCGCGTCGCGGCCCACGGGTATGAACACTACGGTCGCGGCGGCTCCCCTCCCCTACTTCTCGCTCGGGAGCCTGCCGGCGTAGCGACCTCGGACCCTGTCCACTCACAGGCTAACAATTTTCCACCATCGTCGATGTGAAAACCATCGACGACTGATCACAACTCGTTTGGGCCTGACATTCGAACCCGAACGATTTTTGAAATGTCCGGGTCCGGGTCCGTGCCACGGACACCCGAAAGTTCGGTACGGACCCGAACGTTACAGTCCGGGTTTGCTCAACACTAGTCAGCAGCTACCAAAAGTGTAGCTGCTACCACCTTTTAACAATCGGACACTCACCTGTCCCAGGCTCCAGCGATGCGGCCGTCCGAGGGCTCGCTCTTCATCCCCTCCCCTCGGCGGCGCTGGCATCACAAGTATGGGCACCCGGCGCTGCGCCTTGTGAATGGCTTGGCGTATATTCTGGGACCTGTGACGTGTCCCAGAAGATCGCCGAGGGGGGGGTGAACTTCCTTCCGGAGTCGCGGCTCTAGGGGAGGAAGTGGACCTGGGACCCTGTGAAAACAGCCCCCCCCCCAAAAAAAAAGACATGACAATTGTGGCATGTCGGGGGGTCACCTTCCTTTAGAGCGGAAGTTCCACTCTTGGGTGGAACTCCATTTTAACATAATTATACACATTTTGTCAAGTTAAATGGTTTACATATAAATATTGTAAATATGTATTTCCCTAACTGCCTAGCGTTCAGTTTTAGGCATCGTTTTTTATTTTTAGCAGTACTGTATCTGCATTTTAAAGCGATTCTAAAGGTTATATATATTTTTTTAAATAACAAACATGTTAAACTTACCTACTCTGAGGATCAGGTAAGTATAAGGGGGGCTTGGGGGCACCCAGAAGGTTTTTTACATAATGCATACAATGCATTAAAGTTAAAAGACTTTAGAACTACTCTGACAACTTGCCGACCGCCCCATAGCAAATTTACTGCTACAGGGCGGCCGTGCAGTGCAGCATCACATATATATACATGACTCTGCAGTATCAAGTAGGGGGCGCTGCTGGTGCACCACTTCTGCTGTGATTTGTGTGGAAGAGGCCTAGGGCAAAGCAGAGCTCCATTCTGACAGGGTAAAGTGATGGATTTTTTTCCCTGCAAAGCAGGAATAGAAAATCCATCACTTCCCTTAGTAAAAACACCACAGTACACAAAAACACTAGCTAGACACACATTTAACTCTTTGAGTGCCCTAGATGTTTAACCCTTTCCCAGCCAGTGTCAGTACAGTGACAGTGCATATTTTAAGCACTGATCACTGTATTGGTGTCATTGGTTCCCACAAAGTGTCAAAAGTGTCAGCTAGAGACAGAATGTCTGCCGCAATATCACAGTCCCGCTAAAAATTGCTGATCGCCGCCATTACTAGTAAAAAAAAAAAAAATTCCAGTATATATCCCATAGTTTGTAGACGCTATAACTTTTGCGCAAACCAATCAATATACACTTATTGAATTTTTTTTAACCAAACACATGTAGCACAATAAATATTGGCCTAAACTTATGAAGAAATTAGAGTTAATTTTTTTTTTTATTGAATATATTTTTACAACAAAAAGTAAAAAATATTGTTGATTTTTTCTTAATTTTCAGTCTTTTTTTGTTTATAACACAAAAAGTGAAAAATGCAGGGGTGCTCAAATACCACCAAAAGAAAGCTATTTCATTTGGGTACATTGTTTCATTAATATGTAATTGTCAGTTAAAGTAACGCAGTGCCGTATCGGAAAAAAATGGCCTGGTCATTAAGGGGGTAAATCTTCCGGAGGGTTAATGCTGCTAAACTAGAAGGATTTCGCCTTATAAGATAGTGTCTTGCCACTACAACAACAATCAAGATGCAAAGGGATTCACTATCTGGCCTATTTCTTGAGGTGGTTCAAAGTTCAATGACTTGCAGAAACCCATAAAAACCAACAAAATACTTTCACTAGTAGTAAGAATGCTTATGCTTTGTATTATGAACACTTCATAGATCAATGGTTTGTGACCCTGTCCTGTGATGTATGCAGAGCCTGTAGGTACACTCCGCCCACTACACCGGAGTTGCCAGCTCTCCAGGAATTTATAGACAATCTGTAAAAATGCAGAGAAACTCAAGCTAAAATTCCAGGTAGCTATAAAAATGATATTTTTTTACAATTAAATTGACATCAGCCTCCTACACTGTACAGCATTAGACATGTGCATGACGAAAACTATTTGCTTTGTTTCGATTCATTAATCTAGTTAAACTTAAATTTAAATTAAGTTAATAAGTTAAATAAAGTTAGTTTAGTTCAATTTGGTTGATTTGTTCAATTCGTATTTGGAATTTGTATTCGGAATCCATTTTATGTCTTTTCCGAATTTTCTTCGGATTTACCAATTTTTTTTGATTTGAAACGTTCAAATAGTTACATTTTAAATTGGTCGAAACTAAAACTTTAGATTTTTTTTTCTGATTTGAATGTGAAAAGTGAACAGAAAATCTTCATCAAATGATTACAATGACTCTTAACCGGTTCCACACCGCGCGCAGTATATTTACTGCGGCAGTGTGGACGGCTACCGCGAATCGACGTAAAAAGGCAGTGATCTGTGGGTGGCCGCTAGGGGGAGTGTGCCCACGGCTCGGGCGGACCCGATGAGCGGCCACAGCCACAGAGCAGGGAACCGCCGATGTAAACACGGCGGTTCCCTGCCCTGTCAGTGCGGGCATAGGAGATCTACTGGATCCCTGTCACGGGGATCAGTTAGATCTCCTATGCCCATGTTAGCCCCCCCACAGTTAGAACACACCCAGGGAACACAGTTAACCCCTAGCTCCCCCCCCCCCAGGTTAACCCCTTCACTGCCAATGAAATTTATACAGTAATCAGTGGACATTTAAATTTCCGATCACTGTTTAACCACTTCAATACTATGCACTTAGAACACTTTACTACCAGACCAATTTTCAGTTTTCAGTGCTATTGCGCTTTGAATGACAATTGCGCGGTCGTGCGACGCTGTACCCAAACAAAGTTTTTATCATTTTGTTCCCACAAATAGAGCTTTCTTTTGGTGGTATTTGATCACCCCTGCGGTTTTATTTTTTGTGCTGCAAATAAAAAAAGACCGAAAATTTTGAAAAAAAAAAAAATTCTCTATTTTTGTCACAAAACGTTGTAAATAAGTACATTTTCTCCATCACTGGTGGGCACTGATGAGGCTACACTGACGGGCATTGATATGGCAGTACTGATTGGCACTGATGAGGCGGCACTGATGAGGTGGCACTGATGATGAGGCACTTATATGCAGCGATGATGAGCACTGTTAGGCGGCACTGATAAGCAGCACTGACGGGTACTGAGAGTTGGCACTGATATACAGCACTGATATGCAGCACTGACGGACACTGCTAAGCAGCACTGATGGGCACTAATAGACAGCACTGATTGGCACTCATAGGCGGCACTGGGCAATGATAGGTGGCACTGATAGGTGGGCACTGGTAGGTGGCAATGGTGGGCACTGATGTGTGGCACTGGTATGCATTGATAGGGGCACTGGTGGGCACTGATAGGGGCACTGGTGGGCATATACATTAATAGGGGCTCATTCCCTGGTGGTCTAGGGTGGCATCTGAAGGTGGCACTGAGTGAAGGTGGCACTGAGCAGTATGTCACTTACCTGGTGGTCTAGGGGGGTCTCCCTGGTGGTCCAGATCGGCTCCCTGGTGGTCCTGGATGGGCACATCCCTGGTGGTCCCTGGGCAGGCTCCCTGGTGGTCTAGGGTGGCAATCCAAGGGAGGGCTGTGCTGATAAATCATCAGCACAAACCCTCCCTGTCAGGGATGCAGCCGATCGGCTCTCCCCTCATCAGGTCTGCAGACCTGAGTACAGGAAAGCCGATAAACGGCTTTCCTGTATTACACTGTGACCAGCCGTGATTGGTCACGGCTTTTCACATGGTAAAGTGCTTCGGATCGAAGCACTTTACCGAGATCGGCATTGCGGGGGGTCAGATTGACCCCCCACACCACCGATCGCCGCGATGCGCGCCCCCCCAGGCGCGCGGCGGCTTGTTATCCTGAGGACATCATATGACGTCCAGTCAGGATAACTCAGCCACTTCCCGCCCGTCATTCTGCATACGGCGGTCGGGAAGTGGATAAGTGCCATAGGTCCCAAAAAAGTGTCAAAAATATCCGACATGTCCGCCCCAATATCGCAGTACCGCTAAAAATCGCAGATCGCCGCCATTACTAGTAAAAAATAAAAAATAAATAAATACCCCAGAAATTAATTCTCACCATCTGTAAACGCGGCCACTTTTGCGCAAACCAATCAATAAACGCGGATTGCGATTTTTTTCATCACAAATATGAGGAAGAATATAAATCGGCCAAAACCAATGAAAAAAATGTTTTTTTATATTTTTTTTTGGATTTGTATTTTAGCAAAAAGTAAGAAAAACATTTTTTTTGCAAAATTGTCGCTCTTTTTTTGTTTATAGCGGTGATCAGAAATGACACAGAGGTGATCAAATACCACCAAAAGAAAGCTCTATTTGTGGGAAAAAAAGATGCAAATTTTGTTTAGGTACAACGCCGTACGACCGAGCAATTGTCAGTTAAATTGACGCAGTGCCGTATCACAAAAACTGCTCTGATCAGGAAGGGGGTAAAACTTTCCGGGGCTGAAGTGGTTAAATCACCTTTGGCTTAACAAAAACAGCATTATTTCAAAATGGTACTCTAATAACACACACAAGTGCAGTTGCTCCAGAGATTAGTAAATGAGGGAGAGCTCTGCTGACTTCTATCATCCAATCATGTGCAAGCAAAAATGCAGTTTTTTTAAATTTCTTTGCATGTGATTGGTTGTTCTTTGCAAAGTGAACATTTACCTCATTTACTAAGCTCTGGAGCAACTGCACTTTCAAAAGTGCACAGTCCATTTGCCTTTAGTAAATCAACTTGATCTCAGCAATATGTGTACAGTTAAAACTAGACTGGAGTTTGATGTAAAATTCTATTTGAATTTCAGTCCAAATTTCCAAAATTCGTTATTCGGAGCATTTGGTAAAATGAATTTATATTGTAATTCAGGTATTCTGATATACTGAAATTTCCGAGTAGCGAAAAACTAGTTTTAATATTAATTCGGAACGAAAGGAACCGCACATGTCTATACAGCATAGCTCAGATTAGGGGAGGCAAAAGCAGCACAAGAAACCATTCAGTTGTGCTGCAGTGTAAAGATTATGCTGATAGTAGGAGAAAGCAGAATGACAGAAAGATAAGCTCATCAATCTACTATTCTATTTTTCACTGTCAAACCAAAAACTGAAAGAGGAGACATATATGTGTTACTGAACCCCAGTAAAAAAAAAACATCAGGTCCCCTGCCCTCCCAGACTGGGCTATGTGTGGCAGAGCTGTGCAAATCCCAGGACTGGATGGACAGGAATGGAAATCATTTGGCAGGTAAAATAGCTCCCATGTATATATTTCATCTGTGTATTTGTTTGAAATTCTGTTTCAAGGTTGTCTGTAACACCCACGTAGAACAAAATAATTGCATGTAAAAACAGTGTTGTTTTCTTGTAGTTTAGTATCAGTAGGTCAATGTTTTTATCACATGGAAACATGATGTACAATTGAATATGCATTTATTGAGGTCTCACGGGGAGCACAGATTGTCCTGTATATCACACTACAGCATGATGGGAACTGAGTCATTACAGTTGCACAGTGATATACAATAACATTACTAAAGTATTAGAGCATGTTCAAATAGCAACTCTGACAAAATTCAGGGAGAAAGTGCTGTTTTCAAATAAAGCTGCGCCACGTAGTGAAAAAATTCAATGCCTTTGAGGTTGCATTCAACTCAATTTCAAAACACTGTAGTATGTTTTAAAAAGCATAGCAGCATGAGTTATTGCAAACCAAATTACTTTATATATATATAGTAGCTGCCCAAAACAACACAGTTCAGTATTCCTATTGTGACGTATCAATAAAAAGCTGAGCTGTCCTGTACACTAAGATTCATATCTACAGAGTAACCACTGCCACCAGGGTATTTATGACCTGGGGTCCATGAACAAGGTGGCCTCCTCCCTGGAGACACCGGAAATGCAAATATATGTCTTGTAGAATTCTTTTTGTGTGTATTTATTGTTTTTATGAAAAAACTTTTTGTGATTAATAAAAACAATTTTTACTTTTAATATAACTAGTGCCTATAAAGTCCTTCCTTTCTATCATTGTTCCGATTTACTACTTACCAGGATGTGGCACTCTGCTATTTAGCCTGCACACCCAGTAGGCCATTGTGGATTATAAGTGCAGTTATCTCCATACTTTGAGATCAATAAAAAAGCTTTTTAGCCATCTATGATGTTTGAGGCAGCTATCCTTTACTTAATGCTAGTTTGGCAACCCATCACCAAACATTAGTGGGACTTCAGTTCCAACACACTGCTGCTGCGAGGGAGTTCTGTGGATGTGCAATATTGGAGTTTGGATTGTGAACTATTCTTTCATGAAAACCACAAGCCCCCACTTGTGACTGCCTCCACAGGCATGAAGATCACCAAAACTGGATGATAAAAGATGGGGGAAATTTTGCCCCGCTTGAAAATATTAACACTGGATGTAACATGCAGATGGTTAGGTCAGAATTTGACCAACAGATCCTGAAAGCATAAATCCATCATCTTTTTTTTGTGAATGATTCAGGCTGGTGTTGGTGGATGTGTAGGCACAGAAAGTTTGCTTAGCACACAACAGGTGCCTTAAAGCAGAGTTCCATCCAAAAGTGGAACTTCCGCTATAAGGGAAGGTGACCCCCCGACATGCCACAATTGGCATGTCTTTTTTTGGGGGGGGGGTGACCAGGAATCTTGTTTTCATAGGGTCCCAGGTCCACTTCCTCCCCTGGAGCCTCAGCTCCAGAAAGGAAGTCCACCTTCCCCCCTCCCTCTCTGCGATCTTCTGGGACACAGAGGTCCCAGAAGATACGCTGAGCCATTCACAAGCCGCAGCGCGATTCGCGCATGTGCAGTGAGCGCCCGGCTTTGAAGCCAAAGCTGGGTGCCCACACTTGTGATGCTGGTGCCGCCGAGGGGAGGGGGAGACGAGCGAGCCCTCGGGCAGCTGCATCGCTGGAACGAGGGACAGGTGAGTGGCCGATTGTTAAAAGTCAGCAGCTACACTTTTGGTAGCTGCTGACTTTTAACAGGGTGGAACTCTGCTTTATTAACAGTTAAACTACATTTCAGTGCCACATTTGAGTATTGTTGCTGGGCATGTGTTCTCTTTATGGGTTCTAGATAGGTGTACCTATACTCCAAGCTCAACTCTTTTTAGAAATTGTCCTCATCTCTGAAGGCTATGTTGGATGTAGGCCTACCTGGCTGGATTTAAATTAAGTAGATCATTTACATAGGCACTAACTTTACATACTTGTTGCTAAATCTAAAACTGGCCACAAACCTTTCAATCTGATGTTACAATCTCTATACAATCTGCTTCAGGATTTACCAAACCTATGTAGTTTTAGAGCTTACCCATTAAAACCATTACATTTGAACCAAATCAAACAGGGCTTGAAGTACTTAATTCTTAGCAGATCTAAAGAGGATGGTGATAATATGTATATAAAATATTACCCAACAGATGGTACAATCAGATTAAGGCTGGGTTCACACTTGTGCGATGTTAGACATTGCATGTGATGCGCACCGCACTGCTGTACAGATCACATGCAATAACTGTGCAAAGTGAATTCAGCCATACAGGTTGTATGGCTGAATTTGCACATAAATGGTGCGGAACCCTTTATTTTAGTCCACATGGGTGTGAACACCCATGCAATCCGAATCCTGCGCCATTTTTCAGTTCGCACTGCAATAAGTGAACCAATCTGGGGGTGTCATTAACTTTCTATTGACACCCGTAGTGGTTTGCATATGGCAGTGTGAACTGCCTGTGAGTCCTATGTAATGCGAAAACCGGTACTGGAATCGCACTGGTTCCCGCATCGCGCTAGTGTGGACAGGCACTAAAGGTGACTGTATAGCAGCTGTACAATCAAATAACATAAAATGTGAGGCCAGCTGTTTTCCCAAATCTCCTGCAAATTCACAATTTATAAAAAAAAACACGAACATCTAAAGACCTCAGAAGGATTTCAAAGACAAAATACACTCTCTAAAATGCATAATAAAAGTCAAAGCCTGGTACTTGCTTTTAAGCTTTTTATGTACTAAAAAAAAAACAAGGTTAACCTAATAGATATTGCATATTTGCTTCTAGTAAACAACTTGTACCCGGCAGAATAAACTGCTAAAAAATATTTGCACAGTCAGTAGGTGATCAGAAAGTAACCTAAAAAGTGTGGAACGCTAAGCAAATTTTTACATTTGCTCTATAAACTGTGCTGTTTAATGAATTCTAACTTCAAATTACTTACTTTCGCTTTTCTGTCTCAAACTTAGTGAGAAGTCTCCTGAGGCCGCCACTCTTAAATCCCTGAGAATGTGCTGCTGGGGCTCCAGTGGTAATGACATCATAGAGGGCATCTGAAGGAAAATAAACATATAAGCACTTATTCTGAGCACAGCCCGGCAAACAAAGAATAAGTCCTTAGTCAATGAAATAGAGAGAGTGCATCTATATTACTATCAAGTGATTAATTAACCAGAGCCAGCAGGGCCTGAAAGTTGGGAGATAGCTAGTTAATCTTCTGCTGAAAATATGTCTAACTAGATTTTAATAGTCACCAGATCCCCTAGTTACATCTTTATTTTGCATCACGGCGTGAACCAATATGTTATAGTTTGCCCAGTTAGTAAAGAAACGTTTGAATTATGCATTAATTAAATGTAAATGAGACATTGCTAAGTGTGCATATTTGTCATTATGTACAAGTCTGCCTTTGGTCTTTCAGAAAAGCAAGATGCTGAGACAGGCAGCAAAATCCTAAGATGGGAAAACTTAAAACACAGCAACAACGAAAGTTTTGCTTAAGCAAACAAAAAACGTTGGTTTGCATACAAACTTTTAGATAAATTATGTTAATTATTAGTACGGTGATCGTGACTAGATCATTTAGCAATGATAAGGGTCTTACTTTATTATTAAAAAGCTAGATTAACCCCTTGTAAAATTCTGTAACACAACTGATCACACCTATATGATTAGGGCCACACACCACCCAGATCAGCGCTATGTCTTTGGCAGGTATGGCCAGGTGTTTCCAATAAGTTGTGAAGAAGCCTGTACAAATCAATAACAGGCTGGTATTGTCCATGGCTGTCCATAGCTGTTAGCATGTAATCCTACCTGTGGTGATTAGCTGTGGTTAAGGAATAATGTGCACGCTGTTCAGAGACCATTCACATCCAGGGGCACACATCTATCCCTTAAATGCTGGTAAATTGTTCCATGTTTGATTACATTTGAATAGCCACGGACAGTGCAAATACTGTCACCAGCACACCAGGATCTTCAAATGAGTCCAATCTTTAATAAGATGATCACATCGTTACAGCAAAGAGCGATGTCTCAGAGCCGCACAGGACCCCTTCATCAGGCATGTGACCATGCATGTGACCATGCCTGATGAAGGGGTCCTGTGCGGCTCCGAAATGTCGCTCTTTGCTGTAACGATGTGATCATCTTATTAAAGATTGGACTCATTTGAAGATCCTGGTGTGCTGGTGACACTATTTGTTCTGATGACATGCAGTTCCAGCCGTTGGTTACTTCAGCACCCACATTACAAGTAAGCCATTTGTAAAGCAGGAACGTGTGCATTGGGAATTCTATAAACTAGCCATGGACAGTGTCAGCCTGTCCTTGATTTGTACAAGCTTCCTGTCCACAGCTGTTCAGAAACACCTGGTTATGCACGCTGCAGAAAACACTGATCTGGGCAGTGCATTAGCCCTATAATTTGAATGTAGCGTTAAAGAGCAAGTCCAGGCAACAAAAAAAATTATAGAACCATCAACGCAAGCTAAAAAAACTCTGCAACTGTGCTTAACTTTATTTGGATATAGATGTACTAGATACTACCATGGCTGCACTTCTCCTGAACTGCTATGGATATCTAGAATCCTAGAATTACAAAGACAGTTTTCAGTATTCAGCCCAAAGTGGGCAAACTCCCTTATTCAGAGAGGTCCAAGAGGACAGGTAAGTCCTTTAGTAAGTTGGTTACATGGCATTTGTATTATATTTTATGTAGTAAAAATTTTATTTTTTTCCAGAAAATACCAAAACCATAGAAAAGAATCACAATACAAAACAAACCACAAATAAAAAACAAAAATGCCAAACTAAACACAACCGTACAGCATTACATTTTAAAAACATTACCCATTCTAATATATCCCATTCCTCTGGTCCAAAAAATATTTTATGTTCACCAATTCAGGACCAGACCAGGTAACTGAAGTCATTTTGCTCAAATGTTCTGAATTCCGTTTAGAGTTCATCCTTGCTGAAAAGTCAACTGCCTTGATTTCAAATTTAAATTGACTACCGATATCCATTTCACCACTGTCAGTGGATGTGGCAAACTCTGCTTTTGTGCAATCAATTTTCTAGCTAGAAACAATGTTTTATTTGGTTCCATTCTCATATTAACTCAAATTAAGTTGATTTTCTAGACGATCTAGATACCCCAAAATATGGATGCAAGGATTCTACATTACATTTGGTAAAACAGCATTAACATCTTAAACACCATCTTTCCAATATCTTACCAACTTCAAAAATCTCCAAATATGACGTATAAAATCTCCCAGGGCCTGTCCACATCTAATACAATTAGGGCAATCCTGAAAGCCAGCTCTATAAAGTTCTATACATCCTATGGACAATAAATAACCCTCTGAAAGGCCAATATCGAGACGCAATTATTGTCTCCGACTCTTCATTCTCTTCGACATTGCCTATTTCTCAAATTCATTTCTCCCAGGTGATTTTTATAGATTAGTATGTTGTATACACAAGAAATTAGGACACTTTTTATGATCAGACATCAATGCATACTCTAACATTGGAATCTTATAATATTTCAGAGATGTTAATTTATTCTGGGAGTCTACTGCAGGTGTAAATACCAATAAAAATGTTACTAATAAAAAGTTTACATCCCAACTTTTTGTTTAGGCATAGGGAACTCTACCCATAGCTGTTGAAATGATTTTACGGAATCATTGTATAACGCAATACAATTGCTCAAATCTTAAAATACCCCTGGTTTCCAGAGGAAAAGTCCCTCCAACCTTGTCATTTCTTTATACACATATTCCTTGTGATTCTTTAACCAATCTCTATATAGAAAATATTGGTACCACACAGAGAATAAACTATCTTTATCTGTAGCACCTCTATTAGATCTACCTCTCTAACTAATATAGAGTGTGGATCAGTCTACCCTAGCTCGCAAATGTACCTGTGTGTCTATATAAAATATCCATGGATTAGGGATAGCTATACCTACCTCATCAGTTTGATGCCTCAAAACTGGCAATGTTATCTATTCTTAATAGATACCTAGCAGTTCATTGAGTATGACCTTTTAGAAGCAATGCCCTACTTTATCTCCTTCTTCCCATATCCAGGATTTCTCGGGTACCTTCTTTCCTCTGCAACTCTCTAACCCAATCAACCCGGCTAGAGCCCTTGTTCTGCTTTATTCAAAGCAAATTTTTTTTACTAGATCCTGAACCACTTCTGAAATAATCAAATAAATAGAAAATTATTAATACATTTCCACCCACTCTATTAACTTTGTATCTGCTTTAAAACAAATAACCATTGGAGCTATACTTTAAAAAGTCAGTCCAGTCAAAATAATCAATAAATTATAATTATTAGAGGAGAACTCTGGAAAGAACCTTAAATCTCCAAGGAAGAGAAGTATCTCTGTTATTGCTTTTAAATTGTATTAGCAATGGGGAATGATCAGAAATATTCCCAAACATAAATTCAGTCTCATGAATTAGTGGTATAATATTAGGAGAGCAAATTGCTAAATATATCGCAGACAACGTTGTATACATTTTAGAGGACAAAATTATTTTTCTCTCTAGGGTGTTTTATGCACCATATATTTAGTGATCCAAACCCTTGCAGTAACATGCCAAAAGAAGAAAGAAAGCTAGGAGACTATACCCCAAAAGGAGCAATTATTAATTTGCAGATCGCAAGTGTCATGTATTTTGGACAAGGTGCGGGAAATGCACATGGAACCTGTACCACATTCTGGTGAGAATGGGCACTTAGGTTAGGAACTTGCAATAAATATGTTAAGCAACAATGCATCGTATAAAACGCAGTCATAAGGAATATACAATTGACAAAAAAAAATTAAGACTTCCATGACACACGTTTTTAATTAAACTTTAAGTTACATAAAGAATAAGGAAGTAGGTAGGTACAGCTACCATGGCTCACACCAAGTGAGGAACAGCCAGTTGCGTACCTACCAGGAGGCAAACAAGGCGTTTGCTTGGGTGTCGGTATTCAGGGGGGGGGGTGTTGGCCCAGGCAGAAGGGACACCACAGCTCTGTTTCCATAGCCACTGGCAAAGTGGGGTGGAGACTGGGAGGGGGCAGGAGCAGCAATTAGAACCAATCCAATGCCCCAGCTGGACCCCTGTGTGTTGTGGAGTGTCAGCGCCCTCCGGGAACACACAGCTCCCAGCCCTGCCGTCGCTTCTCCATCAGCCGCTCTATTAGCACCGATCCAAAGGGATGATATGGGCAATGTGACAGGATGGCAGACATTGGAGATGGAGGTAGGAGCCTGACTGCTGCCAGCACCAAGTCTGGAAAATGTTTTCAAACTCCACCAGAGCAGCTCCAGGGGAGAGAAGAGTGCACACTCTGACCTTCCTCCATTTTCCTGTTCCTGCTGTCACCCATCGGGGCTCGTATGTGTGTCAGCGGACTACCATGTCCTAGGAGGGGAGGTGAGAGATTGGACACTAAGCCAGGTCAACACTGTGTGCACAGACACCTGATATCACCGTCACCCTTCTCCTCAGACTGGGCTCTCCACTATACCTCCCCTCACTTGAAGGGTTAACTGTCATCTGTGCCTGCCCCATGCAATGTGTGTCACCTACCTGTGTGTATGGGGTGCCCCCCCTACACTTGCCTATGTTTTTACTTCTCCGAGCCAGCACAGCCACCAGGGACCCAGCACAGCCACCAGGGACCCAACACAGCCACCAGGGCTCCCGAATAGCCACTTGAGAAGGAAGGGGTGGGGGGCAACCTATTTTAGTCTTGCCTAGAGCAGCACAAAACCAAAATACACCACTGGGAACAGCGGAGACTTTCCAAACTTTTCGAACTTGAGCAATACATTACAAGACAATTTACTACATAGGTAAATTAGTATTAGCTTACCTAAATATTAGGTATATTATGGGGGGGGAATAACCAAACTAGGAGGAGGACCAGGGGAGGAGGGGGAGGAAGCATAGTGGGGATGTGAGGACACAGGGCTGCATCAAACGGTAAAATCATACAGCACATAAAGTAAAAATGGGTATAAGTTAGGAAGGAAATGAGAGCATGAGTTAAAGAGGGGGCAGGAAGAAGAAAAAAAGGGATATTTTGAATAACTTACCGTAAAATCCTTTTCTCTGAGTTCACTGACAGACACAGCCTTCTTATGACACATGGGGTTATGCTCATTCTACTAGGAGTAGCCTAGGCAAAACAAACGTGTAGGTTGGCCCCTCCCAGGGGGCCGTCCTCACCTTAGCATATAATCCCCCTGCTCTGTACAGCACATCAGTTCGTAACAAGCCGTACAAAACCAACGCAGAGGGGTGGGTGCTGCGTCTGTCCGTGAACTCAGAGAAAAGGATTTTACCGTAAGTTATACAAAAAATCCCTTTTTCTCTTCTGTTCACTGACAGACGCAGCCTGCTTATGACACATGGGGACGTCCCAAAGCTGTGCCAATCAAGAGGGGTGGGCAAATCATAACAACTGTACCCAACAGAAAAAAGCCCTCTCAGGAGGCGCTAACCGTGCCTATACTGCCGCTTGCAACACCTTGCGGCCAAAAGCAGCATCCGAGGATGCCGAAACATCAATTTTGTAAAACTTAGTAAACATGTGCACTGAGGCCCAAGTAGATGCCTTGCACACCTGAGACACCGAAGCCTGGTGTCTAAACACCCAGGAAGTACTAACTGCCCTGGTGGAATGAGCCGTGACTGGGAACGGGGGAACCTTACCCCGAATCTCATATGCATGAGTCACGGTCTTCCGTATCCAACGAGATACGGTAGCTGACGAGGCTGCCATACCTTTGCGCGACCCTTCCATCAGCAAAAATAAAGAATCAGACTTCCGAAAGGAAGCTGTAGAACTTAAATACACCCGCAAGGCCCTCACCACATCCAAAGAATGCAGCTCAACTTCTTTGGGATGTGACAGGTGCGGGCACAATGAGGGTAGAACAGTATCCTCATTTAAATGAAAGTAAGAAACCACCTTCAGAAGAGACGAAGGGGAAGGCCGCAGAACTGCCTTGTCTTTATGGAGGGCCAAGTAAGGTGACCTGCAGGATAATGCAGCTAACACCGACACCCACCTGGCGGATGTGATAGCCACCAGAAAGGCCACCTTCTGCGACAACAACTGTAAGGGAATGTCCCTAATTCTTTCATATGGTGGCTTCTGCAACACAGAAAGCACCAGATTCAAATCCCACGGTGCCAAAGGCGACCGTATCAGAGGAGCCACATGACGTACCCCCTGTACAAATGTACGGATCAATGAATGAGACGCCAAGGGCCGTTGAAAAAGAACCGCCAGGGCCGAACTCTGCCCTTTAAGCATATTTAACGCCAGGTTCTTGTCCAGTCCTTGCTGTAAAAATGACAGTACTCTGGATAATCTATAAGAGCGGGGGTTCCAACCCCCTGCCTCGCACCAGGTAATATAGGCCTTCCAGGTCCTATGATAATTCTTACGTTAGGAACTGTGTGCTTTTATCATAGTAGGGATAGTAGGGATTACGGAGTCAGAGACACCTCTCTCCCTCAATACCTGACTAGAGGAGGAAAAATGTACAGCAACCAATACTGACCCCGAGGCCTGTGAAGCACTGCCCCCCGAAGGATCAGAGCCGCGTCCGCGGCTGTTGCTGTGCTTCTTGTTCTGCCCTAATGGTTTACCTACGCCACCTCCGTGGCATTGACCGACTGAACCAGAATCGGGGGGCGCAGCCTCTCTGTTCAACGGGACAGGTAAAGCCTGTTCGCTCTCAGTTCCGGTACCTACATCGACCAATTGAGGGGAGGACCACTTCCCCCCCCCTTTAGGGCCGGAACCTGAATCCCCAAAACCAAAGGTTCCCGGGACTGACACTCCTACATGATCGGCCTGTCCAGGGATAGAGGAGATTTGTCCTACCGCGACAACATTGCCTCTCGCAGGAGCTGAGTGTTCTGGGCGTAAGGTATCGCTTCGCAAGTCGACACCCTGAGCCCCAAAACCCGCATACAGAACCGTAAGGAGAACCACTGGCGCGATCACAGGGTTCGCCCAGCCTGAAGCGTTAGACGCTTGCTCGGTGTTAGGAACACCCCTGTCTGTACCATGTCTGGAAACAGACCTAGGTACTCCAGCCGGCAAGCCGGAGGCGGGTGGGGGCAACCCATAATGGGGAGGGACGCCCAAAAAAACTTCTTCTGACCAGAAGAGACAGGACCCTGCCTACGATGACGATCTCGTCGCTTCGGCTCTGGAAGGAAAGTACTCTTCCCTCCCGTGAAATCCTTAATAATTTAATCCAACTGTGGGCCAAACAGACGCCCTCCCTGAAAGGGCAGGTCTGCCAGAGCTTTCTTTGAAGCCTGGTCGCCCGACCAAGAGAGGAGCCACAGCACCCGCCTGATAACAATTGAACAAACAGCCATTTTTGACAATATGGGGAGAAGATCCAAAGCTGGATGGCATATGTAGCGGAGACCCTCTTCCAAATGTTGCACTCGCTGTACTTCAGCCTGTGCACATTCCCCAGACAAACTAGTGCGCATCGCGCTCACGAAGAGACTGTGCCGCCATAGCACTTGCTAGCGCTGGCCGCATGGCTGACCCAGCCAACAAGAATAGTGCTTTAGACACTGTCTCTGTGAGGTGATCGGCCGCCTCTTTAAAGGATGGCAACCCCTCCAAGGGGATGGTCGTTGCCTTATTCACACGGCAGGGTCCACCACCGGGGAAGCCCATCTCTTAGTAAAGCTTTCCTCAAAGGGGTGGCGAACAGCAAAGCTTTTTAGGCAAAGCCAAGGAACTTGGTGGCTTACGCCATTCCTTGAACACTGCCTGTTCAAACACCTGATCATAAGGGTAAGCCCTAGGGGACCTAGGGGGTCTAAGCGGTCCACAAACATATGTCCACAAACATATGCGGACTCATGCTACTCCCCTGTTTGGTCCAGTCGCATAGAGTCGCGAATATCCGTGATCAGTGCTTCCACTATCGCTTTCTGATCCTCTTCGCCTTCTGAATTCGGCTCACCCTCTGAAAGATCCACAGGTGTAACCACTAAAGCGCTTTCTAGATCTGAATCCTCCCCTGAGAACGGGCGCCTCTGCCCGGGGGAGGAACTCCCCAAACACCGCCCTCAGCTGTTCCAAGGACACAAATGCACAAGGACAGCAGTTCTCCCAATCGACCACTTGAGGCCGCCAGAGAGCAGGCTGGAATCCACATGGTTCTCAAACAATGGACGCTGCCATTACACACGTGCGGTCGGCCACGAACGAGCGGTGCTCCAAAATCCAATGGCGACGACCCACCTAACACATTGCTCCGGACAGTCGGCGCAGATTCGAACGGTTAGTTCAAAGGTGCCTGCGGGGGATTGAGGGGGGAGGGGGAGTGGAGGGAAGGCCTCTAACAGACCCCCACCGCCTGACCACCACAGAGCTGCCCAGGTGCCCACTCTCCATGCCTCTAGGGCGGAAGAGGGGTTCACTCGCAGCGGGTAGCCACCCGGAGCAGACCTACCTCCCCGCAAGAAGGCATGCTGCTGGTCAGGCCACTGGACAGGTGAACCAGTCACTGGGCTCTAGTTGGTTTTAGCCACTGGCCGCCCGCACGGAACGGGCGCTATGCGGTGGGCCCCCCTAAGGGGGTTCGCATAGTGTTGGCCGGACTGGGGAAAGATTAGGATTCGAGATATCCTCTATACCACCAGCCAGCTTCTTGATAGCAGTCTTCCTTAGATGAATCTTCAGGAGACCGCTGCTCCCATAGGGAACCAGGTCTACTCCTTGCACTAGGCAAATAAAAACTGATGTGCTGTACAGAGCAGGGCGATTATATGCTAAGGGGAGGATGGCCCCCTGGGAGGGGCCAACCTACACTTTTGTTTGTTTTGCCAAGGCTACTCCTAGTAGGATGAGCATAACCCCATGTGTCATAAGAAGGCTTCGTCTGTCAGTGAACGGAAGATACAGTCACTGCTCATATAATGTATTCAGACAACTGTGGGTGCTGCGTCTGTCTGAATGCATTTTCTGTCAGGGGAGATTGCTCCATTCTGCAGGGCTGAATGCGTCCTCTGAGCCATCTACATGCTATATCTTCAAAATTAGCTGGCAAGCGTATAATAAAACCCTGACTGTAAACATAATGTTTAAACCCAGACCTATTTGTTTTAGATTCTAGTAAAATGTCTTTATTAATTATTGATTGAGAATATGGAAGCAGCATAACATGATCCACCTCACAAGCTGATAAGCATTCTAGAGTGTATTTATAAAGACAAAGGAGTCTGGATCAAAATTACTCGTACATGTTATATGATGCCATTAAAAGGACACAACACTTGCTTTCTCAATATTTGCAAAAATTGCAATCAATACCAATGTTTAAGGGTCTGCCACTAATTGTAATTCAGAAGGGTTTGTGTTTGTAACAGGAGATGTGGCTTTCATGCCTGGCTATGTTTCCATGAAATGTCCAGTGGATGCAGATAAGCTGCATTATATATTGTGCCCTGATATTGATTATGTGCTATTGTCAGTAATGCATGAATATTATATTCAAGTGTCCCAAAGGACTTGACAGTGTTGCTTGAATTATGTTGATAAATAGAAAATCTGCTGCATTTGTAGGTCTTTCTTTCTAATGCTACAGAATATAATACATTTTATAATGATACATATTAGTTATCTGGGACAACATGAAATGACTAGTGCCAATTAAAATAGACTTTTAATCTTTACTGCTTCCCAATGAAACTAACATTTTGAAGTACAGTGCTAAAAACCTTTGACATCAAATTGATGCTTTATTGACTATGGTATTAGTGAAAAGCAGCTCTGTTTCCCCATATCGGCCCCAAACATAATTTTGGTTTAGAAAGGGTATCATCAGCCTGCCTGCACTAATACAGTACTAGGTAATACACTAATAGTGCTCTATTACAGTGTAGTTTTGAGAGCCATTCAATTCACATGTGCGCCTTTCTAATTGATTGCGGTTTATTTCTAATGTGTTTTAGGTGCGTTTTACATATGGTGCAAGTCATCCCTATGAAAGTCGCTGGAAACCATGTAAAATTGGTAGATGTGGACTGTGGACTGACAGTATTTGGATGGTCTCTCTGTAAACAGTGGAGTGTCAGCTTAAGCGGTTCAGCTGTCATCTCCTGCAATGCCGGATTGAGACCTTGGGGGACTTGGGGCACTTAAAGTTCGGGGCTCCTCAATATAGGCATTAAATAATATGAAAATTAAAAAAGTGAACTGACATGAATGATAAACCACATAAGTTAGTTTCTGAAGAAAACATTTATCTGAATTTTTTCTCAGGTTTACTGGCTGTAAGCATACAAAGGCGATAACTCTGACAATGGTCAGACCCCCCCAGTGATTGGTTTAAAAAATAGGTGGGAAAGTAGAAACTGGAGCAGGTGTCAGCTAGATTTTAGTAAGGAGTTTTTTCTGGAGGCTGGCAGCTGGCATAGCAAAGATGATGGCACTCTTTAAATCCAGTCTTCCGGAATGTAAAGTAATGCAGAAGAGGAGCAGATCTTAAGTGAGCGCACACTGCTGGATCAATTCATGGATGCTTATACCCCGCATAACTTCAGGTTATACTAGCCACTTATCATGGAGCTTTTTACCCAAATCATAGGGTACCTTGAGCCCTCAACACAGAGAAGCCATGCCATACCAGCCATGACTAAATTGCTGGCTGCCTTACACTTGTTTAGAAAGCATCATATCAGATGCTTGTGATAACTTATCGCATAGTTTCGTGCGGTATTTAAGGCATAAGTTGAAAAGATACCACATGCGAGATTTTAAGGAGAGTTTCTTTGCAATTACACCGTTTTTTTTCTGAACGATGTGGGTTATTTTACCGCATGCTCGCATTGCTTAGTGAATTGTGCCTTTAGTCTTTTATGGGTCATCGTGGTTCTCAAATAATTCTTTTTCAATGCCAATTTGCTAATTTTATCATATTATACTATATATTATTAAATTTTTTGTAAAGGAAGTCTGGGGTCCCATCTGGCAGGGGGCATTTTCCCCTTTTGCCCCCTTTAGCACTGATCTCCTGTAAATATAGTGTCTTAAAAAGTATTCATACCCCTTGAAAATTTCCACATTTTGTCATATTACAACCAAAAACGTAAATGTATTTTTGGGGGATTTTATGTGATAGACCAACACAAAGTGGCACATAATTGTGAAGTGGAAGGAAATGATAAATTGTTTTCAATATTTTTTACAAATAAATATCTGAAAAGTGTGGCGTGTATTTGTATTCAGCCTCCCTTTACTCTGATGCTCCTAACTAAAATCTAGTGGAGCCAATTACCTTCAGAAGTCAACTAATTAGTAAATAGAGTCCATCTAATCTCAGTATACAGCTGTTCTGTGAAGCCTTCGGAGGTTTGTTAGAGAACCTTAGTGAACAAACAGCATCATGAAGGCCAAACACCACACCAGGCAGGTCAGGGATAAAGTTGTGGAGATGTTTAACCACTTCCCCTCCATTGTATGCAGAATGACGGATGATATGTGGTTCAGTTATCCTGACTGGGCGTCATAGGACGTCCAGCAGGATAACAAGCCTGGGGCGCCCCCCCTAGGATCGCCACTCTAGACCACCAGGGAGCCCTCCCAGGACCACCAGGGATGCCATCCAGGGACAACCAGGGATACCACCCAGGGACCACCAGGGATGCCACCCAAAACAACCAGGTAAGGGGCACACAATGTCCAATAGGGATGGCACTGTGCCCATCTGTGGTGCCTGCCATCCCTATAGCTGCTGCCTAACAGTGTTGCCTATCAGTGCCACCCATCAGTGTCACCTATCAGTGCTACCTATCAGTGCCCATCAGCGCCACTTATCAGTGCCCAGTGCCACCTATCAGAGCCCATTAGCGCTGCATATCATTGCCACAAATCAGTGCCCATCAGTGCTGCTTAAAAGTGCCGCCTATCTGTGCCCGTCAGTGCTGCATATAAGTGCCACCTCATCAGTGCCAATCAGTACTGCCTCATCAATGCTTGTCAGTGCAGCCTCATCAGTGAAGGAAAAAATGTACTTATTTACAAAGTTTTGTAACGAAAAAAAGAAAAAAAATGTTTTTTTTCAAAATTTTTGGTCCTTTTTTTATTTGTAGCCCAAAAAATAAAAACCCCAGAGGTGATCAAATACCACCAAAACAAAGATCTATTTGTGGGGAAAAAATGAAAAATATTTTGTTTGGGTACAGTGTCGCACGACCGCGCAATTGTCATTCAAAATGAAACAGCGCTGAAAGCTGAAAATTGATCTGGTAGGGAAGCGTTCTAACTGCCTGGTATTGAAGTGGTTAAAGCAGAGTTAGGTTATAAAAAAATATCCCAAGTTTTGAACATCTCATGGAGCACTGTTCAATCCATCATCCAAAAATGGAAAGAGTATGGCACAACTACAAACCTACCAAGACATGGTCATCCACATAAACTGACAGGCTGGGCAAGGAGAGAATTAATCAGAGAAGGGGCCAAGAGGCCCATTGTATCTCTGGAGGAGTTGCAGAGATCCACAGCTCAGGTGGAAGAATCTGTCCACAGAACAACTATTAGTCATGCACTGCACAAACCTGGCATTTATGGAAGAGTGGCAGGAAGAAAGCCATTGTTGAAAGAAGGCCATAAGAGTACCGTTTTACGTTTGTGAGCAGCTACGTGGGGGACACAGCAAACATGTGGAAGAAAGTGCTCTGGTCAGATGAGACCAAAATGTAACTTTTTGGCCTAAAAGCAAAAATGCTGTTTGGCGGAAAACTAACACTGCACTTCACCCTGAACACACCATGGTCAGAGTTGATGGGAAGATGGATGGAGCCAAATGCAGGGCAAACTTAGGACGAAACCTGTTAGCGTCTGCAAAAGACTTGAGAATGGGGTGGAGGTTCACCTTCCAGCAGGACAATGACCCTAAACATACAGCCAGAGCTACGATGGAATGGTGTTAGAATGGCTCAGTCAAAGGCCAGACCTAAATTCAATTGAGAATCTGTGGCAAAACTTGAAAATTGTTGTTCACAGACACTCTCCATCCAATCTGACAGAGCTTGAGCTATTTTGGAAAGAAGAATGGGCAAACTTTTCACTCTCTAGATGTGCAAAGCTGGTAGAGATATACCCAAAAAGACTTGGAGCTGTAATTGCAGCAAAAGGTAGTTCTACAAAGTATTGACTCAGGGGGGCTGAAAACAAATGTATGCCATACGTTTCAGATAATTATATGTAAAAAATGTTGAAAAGCATTTCCATTTCACAATTATGTGCCACTTTGTGTTGGTCTATCACATAAAATCCCAATAAAATACATTTACGGTTTTGGTTGTAACATGATAAAATGTGAAAATGTCAAGGGGTATGAATACTTTTTCAAGGCACTGTATGCAGCATGCTGTATGAGTGTTGGAGCTAAAGTTCTACATGCAGTGCTAGTTCAATATGATCCGTCAACTTTTCTTTTCATTCTATGGTAGTTTTTATACTATTTTGATATCAAATTAAAAAATGGTTTAATAACATGGTTGTGAAGCAATGTCCAGCACCTAGCTTGGGTGCATCCATCAAGATATAGCTTATTCCAGTCTAGAACCTGGAACCTGGTATTATAGTGGTATATTGTACCCAAGATCTAGACGAGACTAGCTTAGGTGTAAACAAACTCAAACTCTTTATTGTAAATTCACACAGAATATATAGCACACAAGATCAGGTAGAGCCTGATCACATTACCCTAACAATGCAAACTGTAAACAGAAATATAATTAACATAGCTAAGGAACAGCCAACATAAACATACACAGTATGCTAATTAAACAACTAGCCACCTAGAAAAGCCTAGGTGACTCAGTGCCCATCCAGACCATTGTGCACCAGTCTACAGCCCTGAATACACAAAGTACATTACACATCGTCAGACAGAAACAATAGGTGACTCAATTAACAATTGAAATTCACACCTAGGAGGCACACAATTGTGCAAATACACTTAACACATAACACTTTGAGCAGATTATAGCAGGAGACCCCAGCATCAGGTTATTTTGAGCTGATCATATTAGCATCTACTCTGAGTCTCACAGTCTAAAGCAGTTATTGTTGGTTTGGGCACAAAGGCCCCAAATCTGTATCCCAGTCCTAGATTCCCAGGGTCTGTATGTTTTGGGTAGACATGGACCTGAATTTGAAGCAAGACCATTCCAAGGGTCCCACAGGCACACACCTCAAGAAAAGAGCCCCCTCAAAAGCCAGGGTCTATACTCAGTAGGTAAGAGGCTACCCTGCAATCCCCTACAAAAGCCCCTGTCTTGGTTGGGCCTGTCACAATGGTGAAAGTTGCTATAATTAGCAACAGTCCTTATTGCTCAATTAGATCTTACATTTCGGTTATTTAGAACAGTCATAATAATGACAGCTAAGCTGTTGCTGACTGAGTTACTGCAATCAAAGCCATATTCTGCTGACATCAGACTGACGAGCCGTGGCCAAGCAAGAAGAGTCCTCTGCTACCGATTAGTATCTACTTACAGCCAGGGAGTATTATTCTACTGGGATACCGAGGGCATTGTCGCAACATTTAGCAGCTACAGAATGGTACATCTAGTAAAGTACCCTTGAGGATGCATTATCATTAGTTTAACACAAATAACTACCTTATATCAAACCACTGGATATAAACATGCCACAACATTTTATGAAGCGGAGTCTAAAGAGTAATGTAACCATCAACAACTTTTGTCATGTATTATAAAACACTGCAAATGTACCATCTCCAGCTTGACAGGTGCTTTCTTCTCCCAGCGATGTGTTCTGAGTGCTGCAGAGAGCGATCATATCTTTATGACACTCACAGCTCCTGTTACTCTTACATGTCATTTGCATAATGCATGAAGATGAAGAGAAGAATTCAGTACAATCAAAGCCACACCATGCAAACTGGAGGTTATTTTGCCTGTCAGCAGGAGACGGAGCAAAACAGGCTTGTATCTTTTACTAAAGATTTCCTCATTATAGATTTCCATTTTTGTAATTTTTTTTTTCTTTGAGACGCATTAGTTCCCCGCTACACAAGTCTTGATTAAACTTGGTAAAAGATACTGGAAAATTACAAGAAAGAAAGAAGTTCATTCTACATATAGGTCTATGCCGGAAATTGTGATTTACTCCACAGACTCTTTATAAGACTTTGTAGAAATGGGTATATAAAATTGAAGCATGGTTCCAAGGCTATGTGAAAACACAGCACAATAAACTGGAGGCTTACTCGATTACTGTCTGGGGCAGCATCATTTGTCTAAGTATGTGTAAGTCACTCCTCCCAGCTGACCACTCTCAACACGCTGTGTACCAAGGATCTATGTTTCTCACCCTTTATAGCTTTCTTGAGACATCTCTCTGTGAAGAGAAATTGTTTTTTCTTTTCACAGAGCTTTCATGCTGCCCTACTTCCCTTTCTAAGCCTGAGAATAGGTCTTGCCCTCAATAGAGTACAATCAGTATGGGAAATCTCAAACTGGGCCATTATACAATCAACAAAATAACTTCTGACAGTAGCGCATACTGTATGCAACATATTTATTCTTAAAAATCTAAAAAAAAAATCACTCAGTGTATTTTTAAATATCTAAAAACAACATCACTCAGTTATTACAATTTCCTTTAAAAAAAGAGCGTGCTAGGCTGAGGTCTGCACACGTGGGGCTAATAAATCCCTCTATTAAAGGCATTGTACACTTTCAAATGTTTGGATGTTTTAACTAGGCATTATTGTAGTTATATTACCTGTGTTCTTTGTTTGCCTTACCTTTTACAGATGGGCTCAAATGTTGTGGCCGCAGTTTGTAGTGTTCCCCTATGTCCATATATTAGTTAACTTGCCCCTATTCGCTAAAGGGACAGACAACTTCTTGTTCCGGGTCATGCAGCATCCAAACAATGCCTCGCCATTTCTCACTTCACAAATGTGGGAGTGCTAATGTGATGAAACACACCTCTTACCTTCATTGCTATGCCTGTGTTAGACCTGCAATTTTTACATGCAGACCACTAGTGTAAGAGACCTGGTGATTGTGGGATATATAGTTTCTTCACAGGGTTGTCAGTTCTACAGACATTATCTTGTGTAGTACCATGCCAAACCTCACTTCAGGTTTCTACACATATAGGAATTCCTGATACCAGAATGTCAAGACTAACTCAACAAGTGGCACCATGAAACTACATGATCAATGCAAATCTTACGCAGGAGAAAAACACAAAGTGCAAGTAGGAAGGTTTATAATGCCTTTAAGGTAATTTTGAGTTAAGGGATCTTTCCCCTGATTTGTCACTACTTACACAAACTCTACTGACTGCAGTCCATCCTCCTTGGATGCTTATATCTGGTACAAGGGTAAGGTTGCCACCTGTGGGCTATTCAACATGATGGCCTATCCTTGGTCTGGTTTACAGAGTCTCAAGCCTAGTACACATGGGCCGAATGTCAGCCGGTTCAATAGAAACCAGCTGACATTTGGAACGTGTGTATGGCAGCCAGTCGGTGGAAGGCTCGTGACCGAAAAAGGCCTGCCAACTGGCTCCCTATTAGTGCAGGGGAGATCCCTGTACTACCATCGGATTGTTAGTACAGTGGCTCCGGCATGAGAAACTAGTGGTGTGTATGAGGATTTAGAGTGTATTTCCATTTGCCTATATGTTGTCTTCCATCCAGTAGACTTTGTGGGATTTATTTACTAAGGCTCACTTCTGCATATAATTCAATCAGCTCCAGGTTTTATTGCCAAAGCTTAAATGAACAAGCTGAGGTTAAAAGCCAATTGGTTTCTATGTAGATGTGAGCCTGATTAATTGCTTTGGTAAATAAACCCCTTTGAGTGAATACCCCGTGGATATGTGCACACTAAAACAGCAGCCAAACATCACAATTTTATTGCAGTGTCTAAAGCGGAGTTTGCCAGCACACTGTGCATTGCCATGTTTTTTTGTAATCCTACTCAGAAGTGCATAGGAGAGGGTGACAAGGATGCCGTTGAATAGAGTTGAGCGAACCCGAACTATAAAGTTCGGGTTCGTACCGAACTTTGGGGTGTCCGTGACCCGGACCCGAACCCAGACATTTGAAAAAAAGTTTGGGTTCGAGTTCTGGGTTCGGGTATTTGATCACGCATGTTGAATAGCTGCAGGGCAGCCAATCAACAAGCGTTTCACTGGTTTGCCCTTAGAAGCCATCACAGCCAGTGCATCATGTGACCCAGCCTCTTTAAAAGCTGGAGTCACTTAGTGCTGCATGTCGCATGCTCTCTGGGTAGTGTAGGGAGAGGATGCTGCCGGTGCTGTGAGGGACAGATTGCAGATAGATAGGTAGGTAGAGATTACTACTACTACTGCTTTTAGGGACAGATTGCAGATCTCATTCTGCATTACAGAACGATCTGACTGGACTAGGTAGAGTCTACTGCTTAGAGGGACAGATTATTGTTCTAAAATCATCTTCTAGTTCTATAGGGTCAGGTTCCTGCTGTTGCTGTAAGGGACAGATTATTGTTCTAAAATCATTTTGCAGCCCTCCAGCACTTTCCAGAACTCTTTTACAGTCATTTTTGTGCCAAAAAGTTTGGGTCCCTATTGAATTCAATGGGGTTTGTGGTAAAGTTCGGGTCAAGTTCGGTACCGAACCCGGACTTTTTTCCGAAGTTCAGCCGAACCCACCGAACCCGAACATCCACGGGTTCGCTCAACTCTACAGTTGAACTGAGATAAGAAAACCATAATGCAAGAAAGAAAATTGCATGATTCCCCCATCGACATATTCCCTCCCACTGTGCTATTGTATTCTTATAGCACAAAGTTTCCCAACCCAGCAAAAATAAAAGCGTATGTAAGTCGTGCACACCAGTGGTGACCCGTCCATCAGGGGTGCACGGGCGCCACCCCCATCCATGCGTCCGGCTCCTGATCTACATGCAGGGCGTTGGACGCATGAATTCCAATGGGGGGTGTTTTTTTAAGCACATGATTAGAGCCAGAGGCTCTAATAGGCTTCAAAAAAGGGTGGGTTCAAGGTGCAGAGCACTGAGCCCGAAGCCCACTCAGTTATGCGACAATAGCGAATGAATATTCACTATTGTAACATGTATTCTCCTCCCGGCCAGGAGGTGGGTCATGAAACCCGTCACCCAATTGGCTGAAAGGAGATCCGATCGCATTGACCGCCAGGAGGAGGGAGAGGAGACACTGGGGAACCGAGACAGCAGCCGCCCACAGCCCAGAGAGAAGCCACTACCTCCTGGAGCACTGCCCGTGAGATGGGGTAAGTGCGGGGCCCGGACCGACTGACTGGCAGAGAGAGGCTTCTGTGCCATCCGTGACCCGACTGGTTTTGCCGCCCCCCCCCAAAAAAAAAAAAAAAAACACCAACCGCCATTGGTGCTATCATATCTAAACGGTGTTCGCACCACACATGTGATGTATCGCCGTGAAAGTTAGAGCAAGAGCAATAATTCTAGCACTAGACCACCTCTAACTAAACAGATAACCTGTAAACATTTTTAAAGCGTCACCTATGGAGATTTTTAAGTTTGGCACTTTGTCGCCATTCCACAAGCGTGCAATTTTAAAGCATGACATGTTAAGCATTTATTTACCCAACGTAATATCTTTCATATTTTACAAAAAATCGGGATACATATTGTGTTTTGTGAACCCAAATTAAGCACGCTACCCATTGAAATTCATATGTGACAAATTAATTAAATGCAAATCAATGTATGCTGTGGCATAGGGGTTTTTAGCTCTCGTGGTAAGTGCGTTTTCAGTGAGTTTGCAACAGCAAGAATCTCTGTTTGAGGGCATGGTAGCCCATGTTTATTTAAAAAGAAAGTTCAATATAACACTCAAAAGGGTTTCCCTTGCAGGGGTTGACACTGTCAAGATCCAGAAATCATAAACTCAGCCTCCTGGCTCATGAACATTCAGTAGCTTTCCTGGCTATAACGACATCCCAGCCATCCTGGCTTATAAGCGATCAATAGCTCCCCTGGCTATAATTGATCAATAGCTATCCTGGCTATAAGGTTCAGTAGCCCTCCTGGCTAAAGCGATATCCTAGCCCTCCTGGCTTGTAAGCGATCCGCTGTGGCGTGATCGCGGTCACACCTGCCTCCTCACAGATGTGGACGACCCAAGACTGCCTCCTGCAATCTTGGTCCCCTGTCCGCCTGTCTCCCCCAGTGTGTGTAACCCAGAAGCCTGGACCTGACTGCTTTGAACAAGCCTCCACCCAGCTGGACATTCAGCGTCCTGGTAGGTCACAAAACCCAGACCCAGGACTGGGGATTTCATCCCACCCGGACCTCTAAGAAATCCCCGGACTCCAGATCCCGAAGTGGACTTTAAACAATACTGAGGAAACTGAAAAGCCAGTTTACTCTTAAATGTGCAACGTCTCTGGAGCCCCTCAACCTGCCAAGTTGAAAATCCTGGGTCAGCCCTACCATGTAGACTCTGTCAGGGCAACGCTCTGCCCCATATCCTCTCCCCTTGTTCAGAACCCATAAGGGGCGGGACACACCAAAACACACTCTCGAGTGGGGCACCCCTGCGCCAGCTGACAGCTGCATGGACCCACTTTTTCAGTGGGGTGTGTTTCCACACACGCCCTAGCCTTGGTCCCTGTTTCCAGCTCCCATGTTTCACACTACTTCTCTCCGCATTTCTCCTCCATGCCCCTGTCTCTGGGACCCTATCAGGTTTGTCACCTATACCTACTATAGAACTGGGGACCCCTGTCTCTTTAACCATGTCGGTCTGAGCCCCGGTCAGGATTTCTGCTGCTTTCTGGTTCATGCTCAGCCCTTCCATCTGATATAACTTGGCCACTGGTACAGTATCCGCACCCTTCACCGACAACTGACCAGCACCATCACCAAATGCTTTCCACCTGGCTGTCGGGAGGTGTAACTTCAGACACTTTTTCCTCACTTTCCATCTCTCTGAAGCCTCTCCCAGATACCACATTTACAGGAAGTACCCCAGCAGCATACCAAAGTGCAACTTTTAACACCAGCAAGAAATCCAGCTATAATCAATTTCTGTCTTGTTCCACCTTGTTCTGTACAGCCCATCTAGCATTGCACTTATTTTCTTGGCCAACTCATCGTAACAAGCATTGCTCTGTAGCACTAAATCCATCCAATGAGGCCTGGACAGACCAAAAGGTTCCACAGCATCTGCAACCCTGCACTTGTCAGTACCACCCTTCTCAATAATATTATTGTATACATTATCAGTATAGTAACAAACCCATTTCTCCTGAACATTCCTGTTTTCCACGGTTGCTAATGTCCGCCTGGCTATACCCTCCCAATCCATTGTATGTGTGCTCCCTTCGTCGGTACTTCTCAGTACCGAACCGTCTGAACAAGGAGACCCATGCAAGCAGACGGGCTTAGCTGCAGACTTATTAGACAAGTCATTGTGAATCATGTCAGATTTTAACACAACAGGTTGCAATACACCACATCCACCTCCTTGCTTGGGTGGCGCTTCAAAAACCTCACACATCTTTGCATTTTTCACAAGTTGCATTAATCCATTAATAACGTTCACTATAATTAATCATAGCAAAAAGCAGCGCTAGAGTCCACACAATCTTCTATAGTACAGATGTTTAAACCTGTGTGCAGGCAAAAGTGCAAGTGCAAACTCTCAGTGCAAAACAAATTTCTTATCCGTGCAGCAATAAATGAAATAAATAAATATATAAAAAGTGTCCATAAGAAAGTGTCCATAAACATGTGTCCGTGAATCAATCCTCAAGAAATTTGTTTTGCACTGAGAGTTTGCACTTGCACTTTTGCCTGCGGCTTTTTGCACAACTTTGCACACAGGTTTAAACATCTGTACTATAGAAGATTGTGTGGACTCTAGCTCTGCTTTTTGCTATGATTAATTATAGTGAACGTTATTACTGGTTTAGACACATATATTTACGTATTTATTAATTATACACGGTATGAGCACATAAGTACTATTATTGAAAATTGGTACTGTTTCAGCGCGGTGTTTTTTAATTATTTTTAATTTCAATTATTATTTGCATTAATCCATTATTGACTTGCACACTTTCAGTACTAGCAGATTGTACCAATACATTCTCTATTCCGCCAGAGTGACATTGCATTGTCCAGAGCAACCATCCGGCTTCAATACATGAAGTTTCTTGGAGATTTCCAGGGACAGCTGTGCTGGTTTATTACCCATTGCTACGGGCAACTGCCTGTCTTTCCCTGCAGCATTACCATAACCTGGGGTTTTCTCATCAGTACATTCAACATTTTTACCTTTTGTGGGCTGTCCCAGCCCACTACCACCTTGGACCTTACAGACATTAAACACAGCATTATTTCCCCCCTGAGAAGCATGCACAGGTGCAAATTGGACTTTACCCCTGCCTCCCCACTGTACAGAGTACTGCACAGGAAAAAAATCACTCTCAAGAGCATATTCAGTGGCCCCACTAACTGGGGTCACTCTCACATCACTATGGACAGTCTCGTAACCAGCCTTTTTCAGTATGAATTCAGCGGTTCCAGCCATTATTTCATTAAAGACAGTCTTACCCATCGCAGTAAAAAAACAAAACAAAAGACGATAAAAATGGAAAAAGGCAGTCACTCTAGTCTCCATTTCATCTTCTGGCACTAGTCATCGTCCGACAGGTGAGAGAACCGAGAGAGCTGCAAGGAAGAACTTCCCATTTTCTGATGGAATAGGAGAAATCTGCACATATTGTTTGAGGTAGATACTGCTCTGTCCAGACTGACTGCACAAGAAGATGATTGTGATTCATTACTGCTAAAGGAGCCTCCCTTGGTTTTGAGTCCCTGAAGTATAAGTTTACCATCTGGATCGGTGACGGTCGTCCATATGTGAGGAGTGTCGACCTGGCTCTGGTGTAATATTTCCATTTTGTAAAGGCTATCTCTACATGCGGTTTACCAGTTCATTTCTGGTAAGGGTATTTTATCTTTAAGGTGGTGGATACACTTTAAGTGGTGGAACACTATGAAGCATTGAATATTCACTAGCTTCTCATCATTATTTCTAATATACACCCCCTTTTTGTTGGTGATTTGATTTCTGGATGAACTTTCTATATGGACACTTTTTCTTTGATGATTTTTTAAGGACACTTTTTTTCCCTGGGTGATCCCCAGGTCCTATTTATGCATTATGTTTTAGCGCTGCACATTATAGAAATAGTTTTTTGATGGAAGCTCTGAAAAGGAGGATTTGGGGAAAGAGATGTGTGTAATAAATATGAAAATCAGAGGAGCTTACACTCAGTATGGCAATGCAGACTACTCTCAAAATAAGGGGGGGGGGGGGAAACCACTATTATTGGATAGTCAAAAGAGACACCCTTCATGTATGTTATATGGAGTGCACACAATCACATGTGCCCAACTCCAAACCCTTCACACAGATACTAAAGAGTCATAAGAAAAGCAATCATGGATGGATCCAAAAATAATTTTTTTTTCTCCTCCTCTATTCCTTCCTTGGGTCACACGGGGGCCGGGCCGTTGGGGTCCTTCCCCCTTTTCCCCCTCACTGGTCACCCTCCATTTTTTGTGGTGTGGGTGGGGGACCTGGGTGCACCTGGGTCCAACAAGGCTGGGGGCTGGGTACAGTTTGGGCAGCTGGATTCTTTGATCCATGTTTGCCCTGCTTGCGCTGGTGGGGCCCCTCTGCATGGAGCCCCTCCGAGCTCACCTCGGGGTGGCGCCATACAGAGGGACCTCAGGGGACTCATTCTGGGACCCCTTGGTGTTGGCGGTGTGACTGGGGTTTGTAGGGATCCTACGTGATCCTTCCCTCAAGTGATGTTCACTGCCATTGAAGTATCCCCATATGGCGTCCCGTCGCCTGGCAACGGGGAGACGTGTTCTCAGTCTCCTCCTTTGCCGTGGGGCAGCGTCCTATCATGCGCTGACGCGGGGACGTTACTTTTTGCCGTCGTGACGCATCACGCTACGGCGCCATTGCGTCATCACTAGGCACCTACGCGCCATGTGACTTTTGGCGCCCTTTCTTTTTCACATAAAACAGGGAGGCGGCGGCAATCATGGCAGCCACCGTCTCCCTGACTTATGAGCCGGGCTTCCTCATACCAACCACAAAGGTAAAAATCTTGGACCTGCACTTGTTATGTTTGGCAATTGTTTTCATATGGCTGCTCTCTAGGGGAGGTTGTTGTTATTGTAACCTATAGTGTTGGATTCTTTTTGGCTCCATCCATGATTGCTTGTCTTATGACTCTTTAGTATCTGTGCAAAGGGTTTGGAGTTGGGCACATGTGATTGTGTGCACTCCATATAACATAAATGAAGGGTGTCTCTTTTGACTATCCAATAATAGTGGTTCCACCCCCCCCCCCCCTTATTTTGAGAGTAGTCTGCATTGCCATACTGAGTGTAAGCTCCTCTGATTTTCATATTTACTACACACATCTCTTTCCCCAAATTCCCCTTTTTTTGTTTCAGAGCTTTCATCAAAAAACTATTTCTCCCCGCTCCCAGATCTCACTGGTTCTCTACCTGGGGGTCCCTCCCATTTTTTGGCCCGTCGCCTTTTTTGGGGGGTCCTTGTGGTTCACCTACTGGTCTCCTGTTTGTGGGTAGGAGGTCCTCTTTGTGCCCTGGTCACCCGTGTCTCCCTTGGAAAAAGAACCCTAATTTTTTCCTCTCTTCCTTTCTGCTGAGCGGTGGTCCTGTCAATGTGGTACCGGCCCTATTCTTTGGCATGTGATGAGTAGTCTTTCCATGATTATGTCTCTCACATCCTAATCCTGTTATGTACAATGTCAGTCTGTAATATTACAATATGTTTCAGAGTTTGTATTATGGGCATCATTTTCTTCCCCTGAAGAAGGGTAAACATCCCGAAACATGTTGGGCGTGTGCTCATGAAGACAATACATCTCTACATTATCAACATCATCCAGTATATTTACTTTGGATTGTAAAATCATGCCACAATGTTTTTAACTGTATGTATGTGACACATCTGATGTCCGCATTTTATATAATTTTTTTGTAATAAACTGTCTATTTTTACTATACATGCTCTGTTTCACGTACTGCCTTAAAAGTCCCGTTATTTGTACTGGGGGAGTACCTCTTGTCTCTACCAATTTGGGAAGTTGGCAGACTGTATGATATGGCTGGGGATATTCACTTTACATTCCAGGTATGGGTTCTGGAGACTTCCTCTGGTTGCTAAGGGAGATGGCCTCCTCTCAGCTGCTCGCTGCTGGCTCTCCCAAACAACTTGACTTTTCTTTCCAGGACGCTGTGTTGCTTTACGCTTACTATAATCCTCTTTAGGTGATACCTTTGGCTTGCAATTCCTGGCACTGACATCACCGGCATTGCTAGGGGCAACCACACTCCTCTCAAGCTTCGGGTGAGCCTGTTGTTCACTACTTCTGAAATTTTTCCAGCATTCTTTATCCAGGATTGCAGCTTTATAGCTGCCATAGTCACCTTTGTAAGCAATCATCCCGCTGTAAACTTTTCTGTATTCTTCAGTAATAAGTGGCTGTACCAACTTAGCCCAGCGGTTTCTAGGCCAGCCCTCAACTACAGCCCAGAATTCAAAGTCCTCCAGATAGCCCACAATAGTATCCTTGGGTGACATAGGACTACAATAGTCTGTGACACAAATTACTTCTTCATTGTTCATCGGTGCAGTCTTTGCACTAACGCTGCATCTTGATAGCTGGTCTCCTTGCACCAGTGTTGCTAGGGGCAACAGCATGCACTTCCCCTTTAAGTGAAGCAAAGAACAGTCTGCAATATTCTCCAGCAGGCTCACATTCTTGCTTCATCCTCACAGACAGTCCACAACACGTTTGTGCTGTCCAGCCAAACCAAAATGGAAGACTGTCTTTGTAAGGCTGGTTCTTTTTCACTTGCAGTTTGTCCTCACCTGCACACAGATTGTGCAGTCTCATGCAGCAAACACAGTTCACGTAACAGCTGAACTCACTTTTTCAGGGATCTGGATTTTATCCAAAAAGCACTCCTCCGAAAATGCTGTTTGCTTGGCTGCACTTCCACACACAGCCAACATGACATGGACTCACCATGGAGCAGGGTTTCCCTCACATTGGTTGGCACCATCAATATCCAGATATAAACTCAGCCTCCTGGCTCATTAACGTTCAGTAGCTCTCCTGGCTCTAACAACATCCTAGCCCTCCTGGCTTATAAGCGATCAATAGCTCCCCTGGTTATAAGCGATCAATAGCTCTCCTGGCTATAAGGTTCAGTACCCTTCCTGGCTAAAGCAATACCCTAGTCCTCCTGGCTTGTAAGCGATCCGCTGAGGCGTGATCCAGGTCACACCTGCCTCCTCGCAGATGTGGATGACCCAAGACTGCCTCCTGCAATCTTAGTCCCCTGGAGACCTCCCGTCTCCCCCCCAATGTGTGTGACCCAGAAGCCTGGACCTGACTGCTCTTAACAGGCCTCCACCCAGCTGGACAATCAGCGTCCTGGTAGGTCACAAGACTCGGACCCAGGACTGAGGATTTCATCCCACCCGGATCTCTTACCAGAGATGTTGGATCTCAAGTTATAGAGATCATATACACTAAGACAGGCAACCTCCTCCTCAGACTCCTCCAGGTGAAGATTTGTTCAGGTGAAGATTCATCTTAATGATTGCGGGCTGTATCCTATCCACAGAGGATCTTAGGGACACAAATCCTCTTATCCCAAATGTCCCCGATATCATAGGGTATAAAGGAGAGGCTGCTGCTGCACCTGCTGTATCTACCTCCCAACACTGGGAGCGTGTATGACCTCTATAACTTGAGATCCAACATCTCTGGTATGCGACATTGCCCCCCTTTTTTCTCGAGAATAACTAAAGTTTGTTCCTCGGTCATAATACTTTGTAACAACATTATATTGGATGGACTTTGCCAGAGATTATTTACACAATGCATACATTTTTAGTATGAGCACTGGAGGAACTGTTTCAATAATTTTGATATAGATTGGCACGGTGTATGGTGTGAGTATAAATTGGTTTGCATTAAATTAATTTGTCACTTATGAATTTCAGTGGGTAGCACGCTTAATTTGGGTTCACATATTTTGCAGCGGAGTATTCTGGCTAGTTTTGAGCAGTAGCACCCATATTTTTGCTAATTAACTTAACCACTTACCAACCGGGCCCCTTTTTTACATTTGTTGGTTACAAGCTAAAAACTGTTTTTTTTTGCTAGAAAATTACTTAGAACCCCCAAACATTATATATATATTTTTTTCAAACACCCTAGAGAATAAAATGGCAATCTTTGCAATACTTTTTGTCACGCGGTATTTGTGCCGCGCTCTCTCACTTTTTTGAGTTAAAAAATAAGACAAAAGTAAAGTTAGCCCAATTTATTTGTATATTGTGAAAGAGGATGTTACGCCGAATAAATAGATACCATACATGACACGGTTGAAAACTGTGCACACTTGCGGAATGGCGACAAAGTCCGGTATTTAAAAATTTCCAAAGGCGACGCTTTAAAAATTTTTAACGGTTACCAGGTTAGAGGTGCAGAGGAGGTATTTTGCTAGAATTATTGCTCACACTCTGGCGATACCTCACATGTGTGGTTTGAACACCGTTTTCATATGCAGGCGCAACTTACATATGCGTTTTCTTTGCTGCGCGAGCTCGCGGGGGCGGTGGTGCTTTAAATTTTTTTTTTTTAATTTTATTTATTTATTTATTTTTAACACTGTTCCATTAAAAAAAAAATTCTGATCACTTTTATTGCTATAACAAGGAATGTAAACATACCTTGTGATAGTAATATATGGCGACAGGTACACTTTTTGGAGGGCTGGGGGGTCTAAAACCCCCCATCCCTCCTTTGGGCTTCACAGTATTCAGATCACCAAAAACGGTGATTCTGAATACTGTCATTATTTTTAAATTGGCGTCGTTAGCCGCCGAGTAAACCAGAAGTGACGTTGTGACGTTGCTTCCGGAATTTACCGAAGGAGACCCGATCTGAGCCGATTCCGGCTTCTGTCAGGTCTCCTTCTAGCCGGCGGAGGCGCTGGATCGTCGTTCCGGGCTCCCGGTGGGACGGGAGGCTGGAGAAGAGTGGCGGAAGGCGGGGATGTCCCCTCCTGCCCCCAGGGATAACGGGCGAGCGGCTCCTGAGCCGGATCGGTCATTATCCCTGGATAGCCGACTGTTCACTCTGAAAAATGATACCGAGATATAGCCTGCAGCTGCCTATTTACGGCGCTGGTCAGGAAGTGATTAGGGTAGCGCAATATGTTTTTTTTCTTCTACATATTGTGTTTTGTTTTTTTCATTTTTGAAAGTGTATTTTGTAAAAAAAAAAAAATGTGTTTGAAAAACCGATGAGCAAATACCGTGTCACATAAAAAATTACAACAATCGCCATTTTATTCCCTAAGCTCTCTGCTGAGAAATATATGTATATATATATATATATATATATATACACATATATATATATATATATATATATATACACACACACACACACATACACACACTCACCGGCCACTTAATTAGGTTCACCTTGCTAGGACCAGGTTGGACCCCATTTTGCCTTCAGAACTGTCTTAATTCTTCATGGCATAGATTCAAGGTGTTGGAAACATTCCTCAGAGATTTTGGTCCACATTGACATGATAGCATCACGAAGTTGCTTCAGATTTGTCGGCTGCACATCCATGATGCAAATTTTCCCATTCTACCTCATCCCAAAGGTGCTCTATTGGATTGAGATCTGGTCACTGTGGAGGCCATTGGAGTACGGTGAACTCACTGTCATGTTCAAGAAACCAGTTTGAGATGATTTGAGCTCTGTGACGTGGTGCATTATCCTGCTGGAAGTAGTCATGGGAAGTCTGTAGTCAAGCAGTTGGACATGGTCAGAAATAATACTCATGTAGGTCATGGTGTTTAAACGATGCTCAATTGGTACTAAGGGGCCCAAAGTGTGCCAAGAAAATATCTCCCACACCTTTACACCACCATCGCCAATCTGAACCTTTGATACAAGGCAGGATGGATCCATGCTTTCATGTTGTTTATTCCAAATTCTGACCCTACCATCTGAATGTCCAGCTCAAATCAAGACTCTTCAGACCAGGCAAGGTTTTCCCAATCTTCTATTGTCCAATTTTGGCGAGCCTGTTACTGTTACCGTTCATCTCAAACCAGTCTGCCCGTTCTCCTCTGACATCAGCAAGGCCTTTTCGTCCAAACTTCCGCTCACTGGATATTTTTCTCTGTTTTGTACCATTCTCTGTAAACCCTAGAGATGGCTGTGCATGAAAATCCCAGTAGAGCAGCAGTTTTTGAAATACTCAGACCAACACGTCTGGCACCAACAACCATGCCACGTAAAAAGTCACTTAAGTCCCTTTTCTTCCCCATTCTGGTGCTCAGTTTGAACTTCAGCAAATTATCTTCACCACGTCTAGATGCTTAAATGCATTGACATGCTGCCATGAGATTTGCTAATTAACAATTTGTGTTACCAAACAACTGAACATGTGTACCTAATAATATGGCCAGTGGGTGTATATATAATGTTTGGGGGTTATAAGTAATTTTCTAGCAAATAATACAGATTTAAACTTGTAAACAAAAAATGCCTCAAAAGGCTTGGTCGAAGTCGCATTTTCAGCTGCTGTTCTGTTTTGATCTTGTGTTTTTCACCGGCATGAGATGGCATTGATCATGTAGCTTCATGGTGCCATTTGTTGCCCTGTACGCACAGCCTATAGTACAGTAAATCTTTGCATTTCAGTGTCAGTAATTTATGTTTGTGTTCAAACATAAGACATGTGGCATGGCACTGTACAGGTTAAATCATGACCTTTGTCTATAGCGTGGGACCTGACACTTCCTATGAAGAAACTATATAACTCACAATCCCTGGGTCTCTCAGTCTAGCACTGTTGCAGGTGAGAGCTACACAGTCATTAGATCTGACACAGGTACAAGCAGGCAGACCATTCCCAGACTCATCATGCAGCTAGAAGATATTTTTTGTATTACATTAGCACTACCACACTGCTGATGCAGCACAAAATGGATGGCAATGCATGTATTGGACATTGCATGACCCAGAACAGGAAGATGCTTGTCTGATTAGCAAAAAGGGACAAGCTAGGCGAAAGAATACATGGGCATAGGGAAATAGACCAGCCATGACACCACATGTGTATCTATCATTACAGATAAGGCAAACAAACAGAATATAGCTACACGAATTCCTATTTAAAACAACTAAAACATTTGAAATTGTATAATACATTTACCTAAAAATGTCAACTATTATTGCAAGATGTTGAAACAGATTACACTAGCAAACTAAATCTAGAATTGTCATCATTGCTCTTAAGAAAATTTGCAGTATGCAGGAAACAGGAGTCCTGAAGCTTGGGCAAAATATGAGGCTAATGATTTTTCCCAGAACCAAGGTCTTATAGCTGCAAGTCAGGAGTCTGTGGATCATGTAGAAATACGAAGACAGAGATAGGCTTCTAAATGCTGTGTGCTACTCCAGTAGATGTTCTTCCACACTCCCTTCTTGATATGCAAACATGAAAAATAGAATGGTCTGTCTCATATATAAGTGTGATATATTCTTGATCATGCATCCGACTGTTAATATCCCAGCTGCGTGCTAACTGTGAAGCCTTGCCTTTAGCACACACAGGGGGCTCCTAACTGCCTCTAGCTTATCACATGAATAGCTTGTCATATCTGTGCTACTGGTATAATCAATCTCTCCCCATGGTTCTAATGGTTTACTTGTGATAGGTTTCCCTACAGAGTCAATCCACCCAAAATGCATGTTTCCGTAAATGCAGGACCGTTAAAGGTATGCCGCAGGAAAAACAGAGAATCAAGCCTTGAGGTGCATATCGGATACACAGCCTGTCTTGCTTGAGCTTCTTTCTGGTTTTAAGCTGGAGAATTGAGAAGCTTTTTTTTGATCACCTGTTTGTAATGCAGGGGAAGTATTTCCAAACAGCCCCTGTAGGCATCTAAGTGTCTTTCTATTAAATGTATAGAGGTCTCACTATAAAGAAGTTTCTTACTGCCACGAGTTTGGTTCAATCCTTTTTTTAAAAGTTCGACTGAGGTTAGCGATACATCATGCAGAGAGAGAGTGAGCAGGAGAAACACCTCTGGGAGCCCAGCCCACCCCCCTGACTCTCTCCAGGAGCTCTCTGGATTTTGGTTGTAGTGAATTACAGTGAAAATCTAATCTAACTTGGGTTCTTTATCGCAGTTGTGGTGCTTCCCGGATAGCATTAAAGTAGAACTATGGGCAAAACATTTCTTTTCATTCTGGATAGACCAAGGGAGGGTTATAACCCCTGTCAGATTTTTTTTTCCCCATCTGTGTCCCATTGTGGAGATTTTCCATCACTTCATGTCCCATAGCCAAAACAGGAATTGAGAGCAAATCCCTGCAAATTAAGGGAATTCCTTGGGGACCCCCAGGTCACTAGAACTAGCGTCCCCATTGGAAGATTTCCCCTCTATTACTTTTCTGGGGAGGGCCCAAAATTTGGGATTTTCTTTTAATCTCACTTTCAATGATAATGATAAACAAGCCAAATAGAGAAGGTGAATCTCCTTACCGTGGGCCGAGGGCATAAATACTCACAGGTGTTCTAACCCCTCTCCACTCTGACCAAAAGGAAAAAAAAAATGAAAATTTTCTATACCGGTCAGCAGCTTTTTTGTGTTGACAAAGTAATGTTTCAGTGCCTTAAGTTCTACCCAAATGCTAGCCTGAGCAAGGATTTCCTGCGGTTTTGAGCTTGCCCATCTCCTCTAGCATTTTTCTATCATTCATTTTTTTGTAGGTAGCCCAGCATAGTGATGAGGCAATAGGAATTCACCTTTAAGGGTGGGAAGGAGCAGGAAAGCTCTCTGACAATACCAGGAACTGGGGAGAGGGAGTGGGAGAGCGAGGGAGAGGGGGAAATTGAGAGGGAGAGAGAAAGGCATGGGAGAGAGAGGGAGCGTGAGAGAACAAGGGGTGTGAGAGAGAGAGAGAGGGGTGCGCAAAAGAGATATGAAAAGAAGCCTAAAGCTCCACTTTTTGGCTCAATAAGAGAATGCAACATAATCATTTCAATATTACATATTTACATGGTTAAAAAATATATATTTTTTAATTGTTTTTTCCTGTAAAACCACTACACGTGCCCTTTTGGAGGAACATTTTTTTTAAAACATCAACAATTTACCTTTTAACTTTTGGCTGTGAACACGCATTCTTTGCAAATGTAGATTAATTGGAACAAATTCTAGACTCTTTTCTCCTTTAGTACAGCTGGATTTGAAAGAAGACCCTGGGGAAAAAACAGGAATTAAAAATTGTAAGAAGCACCATGTTCTGCAGCAAGCAGATGGTAATTTTCCATCTTTTTTCCTTTAAGCCTGTACGGGGTGCATGCATTGTATCTCTCCAGTTCATCTTTCTATTTTAATGTGCACTTGATTTTTTAGGAATGAAAAGATTTTTTTTTTTTTTTTTTTTTTTATTGCTGCATCCCAGCATGCACATTCTCAGTAATCTACAGAGCAGTATTTAATGTGCAGATATGCTAATGCATTTTAAGTGACAGACATCCCCTGCTGTCTTCAACAGGGGCCCAGCATGGTGAAAATGATGGTACATTTATCACACATTATGTTTTGGCTGCTCTTAAAATATAGCATTATATAAAGCCAAAAGCTGAAGTACAGCTCATTTTTATTGACTTGTCAAAATAAGAATAATGAATGCAAGGACTTTTCTTCAATATTTCACTCCTTGGTGTACTGTCTTGTTCCTAGTAACGTTTTATGTTATTTTGCAGTGTGGCATTTGCGCAAAAAGGTTTTTCAGGGACATTTCCCAATAATAAAAGAATTACAATGCTGCTACAGGAAGCTTGCCAAGAGTCCACTAAGACCACTAGAAAGAGTGGCGTGCTTTCAGCTGTAGTCCATGCACCCAGAGGGCACTAGTATTACTGTATACACTCAGTGAAAACACAAGATAATGGATTTTTAGTAAATGCATTCCCTTGATGTCAGTTCTTCTGAGTAAAATAATAAGAAATAAGCCTCTTTGAATGCTTACTTCACTATATTGTCTATCGGCAGCCATACTAACCATGACGCATCCTAAGGGTCTTAAATGTATGCTCATATAGTTGTATTGCCAATAAACCAGACAACAAGACACTGAGACTGGCTCTATAACCACCTAAAAAGAGTTTACTGTGCTTGAGTCTTTATTTTTGATCATATGAATTTAAGAAAACATGCTATTGTAAAAGATGGCTGAAATTATTATTTTTTTAAATATATATTAGTGAAAGCCTTCAGTATTAAGAGAAAATAAAGTGAATTCTAATTAAAATGATTAGAGACATAAAATAATAAAAACTTGAGGGCAGTGCTAAATATTGAATGCTCAATCAGCACTAACTCATAACAACAATTTAGAAATCAAATACTTTTTGGCCATAGGTGGGTACAGGCCTTTCTAAGAACAAAGGATGTGGAAGACATGATTTTAGGCAAACCACCTAATTCACTGAAGCAGTGCATGCATGGTGAACATATTCCTTTCCGCTTATAAACTTACAATTGATGCAGGGGCATACCGATAGGGGTCTCAAATGTGACTGGGCCCCATGCTCCAGGGGGCCCATGCGACTCCCCTGTGCCGAAATACATAGTACCCAGCATGGTGTGAGGGAGCATCAGAGGGGGTGGTGCAGAAGGCGGAGATTGAGATATGGCAGTGCGGTAGTGTGGGAAAAGGAGCAGACAGCAGCCTCCCTGGACAGTGATAGCATGGTGGGAGCACGCATGAGCCAGACTGGTATGTTAATTGTAACCCTGTGCCATGTCACTAAGCCTGATCAGTGGGATGGGCTCCGGGCTCAAAGGGAAGGGCCCCAGCTGAGGGTCAGGGGGACCCTTCATGGTTTCTAGCACCAGGGCCCTGAAGGTTCTAGTTATACCTCTGGATGGATGGATAGTAAAGCCAACACTGGGGAAGAGGAAAAAAAGGGAAGAGGTGTGGGCTATCCTCTCTCCTCCTCTTGTCCTGGAATGCATGCTGAACTGTGCTCACCGATCCTCTGTTCTTTCTCACCATATTTTATAATTGCTTTTGTGTTTTTTTCTAGCTTTTTATCATGGAAGATTAGAGTGTGTGTGTGTACTTTTACCCTCTGCCCTCTGTGTGTAACTTATTCCGAACCTCTGCACTTACCTACTGTTACACACTCCTGACTCCTGCACTCTACATTACGCGCACAGTAGAGTAGGCTCTATGTGCAATAAAGAAAGCCTTCAATGCCAGGGATACTTAGTATTGGTGAACCCCTAAATTGCTTAAGTATTGCTTTGGGACAGAATAGCATTGGTTTTATTCTATTAGATTGCAAGCTCTTCTGAGCAGGGCCCTTTGTATTTTATTGTACTGTAACTGTATTGTCTCCCTTTTATATTGTAAAGCGCTGCGTAAACTGTTGGCGCTATAAAAATCCTGTATAATAATAATAATTTAGTTTATATTTAAATAGTGCTGAAAGCTTGGATTTAGCCATAAGCTACTGTACAACACTACTTTTTGAACCATGTCATTAAATAGAGATTACAGGGAAAACTTTTTCTATAATTACCAAACTAAACAACAGTCCTCTTGCATACCTCAACCACACCTTACACAAAAAATGAATGTATTCCGAGTTAGAATTACAAAGAAATATCATTTTACCTGTATATTTTTCTAACTCTGTAAGGCTTTCCTTGTAGATGGAAACCATCTCTTCATAATGAGTTATAACGTTTTGCCGCAGATTTTCCCAATGTGGAGAGAGATCGCCAAGTTCTTTTAGTTCTTCAATTCTGGTGAAGAAAAAAACAAAACAAAAATAGCACCATATGACCTTTTTTTCCAAGCTGCAGCTTCTACATTAGGAAATGTTAACATACAAAAACATCTGTCTGTCTAAAGCTATGATGCCCAACCAGCAGCCTAAAAGCTACATACTTCCCTTAGGTACTTATTGTACAGCAGCTAGAAGTCAATGATTTACCTGTCTGGGTGTTTACTCAGACCAGTGAAAGAAAAATATTAGACTGCTTCTGCTGGTGGTCTTGACCCTCAAATTTATCCCTCTGGATGCAGGTCCTTCAAATACATGAACAGTTTATGGGCCTATCCATTAAGGGAACATCAGAAATTGCTCTTCTCTCTATACTTCCAGGGTCAATCTTAAAGGCCAAGAAAGGCCTTCTCCACTTTTTTCTTATTGTGGTTTGAACAGTAATACCTAGACACTGGAGATATGTTAACCCTCCTTCTATCAGGGAATGGGTTACTGAAATAACCTATTTACAATGCATGGGAGAATTGATGGAATAAATCTTATCAAAACTTCTCCACTTGAAGTAATTAGAAGGTCCATGGACTCTTCTCATACGATTTAGATGTCATGGTTGTTTCTTCTCAGTGGCTCTCCCAACCCCTCTTTTTCTCTGTTCCTCCCTTCCTTTAACCCCACTGACCTAAACTTTCTCCTATTACCCTATATCTCCCTCTACTGTGATCCTTACTGGAATTGTTATCTTTGATCACAGTAATCCAGAAGATACACCCTAACGCATTTGCATTTTGGGTTGTTGAAACTTTATCTTGGTGAACTCTCTATGATCAACCATTGGCTGTGCTTCTATACTTATGGAAAATGTTCAATACGCTTTAACTATGCAAAAATGACTGACTTTTGCAGTAACATATCTTTAGTCTCTTACTATCTCCTCAAAAGCCATGTACTTGAATGTCCTAGTCAATGTGTTCCATACACTTCATGTAAGTATAAAGTGTTGCATTATTGCATCAAACCAGTGCTCCCCTTCAGATTTTAAGTGGGTCTAACAATGCTTCAATGGATTCCCAGACCAGATAGCATTGTAGCCAACTCCCTTGCATTCCCCCTTCATTGTCCGATATATCTGCTGCAGCAAGTCCCAGTCTCCAAACACTCTCAAAGCAGTAGTAAACCCAAAAGCAACCAGTTATTATATTGCATAAGGAAAAAAATATAACCAGATGGAGGATTTGGTGCTGTCTGTAATTTAAAGTAAAAAGTGATCAATGGACTTAATTGCCTTCACTGGCAAGTACACTTGGTCCTAAGCGCAGAAACCAGCACTTTTTAGTCAGGAAAAAAATGTTTACTGTAAGTGATTAAAAAGCGTGAGCTGGAGTTTGGCTTCAGTTTGTCAGTGTATCAAAATCTGCTAGTACATTTAACACTACCCCCCCCCCCGACTCACAATGCTGCTGTTTGCTGTGCCTTCTGTTCTCATTCATTCGCAGTTCACTAGTAAAGGAGGTTTGTTACTTGCCAGATCAGCAGGTAAAAACAACAGAAGGAAAATAGTCAAAGAAAAGAAAACGAATGCAGTCACCACATGCAATGATGGGTAAGCTGCAATAGAATACATTTTTGGTTTTGAATTTAACATCAAACATTGCTGCAGTCTGAGCTCCTTTTGCAGCATACCCAAGCCTTTAACGGTCTCCTGTAGCATGCCCACAGTCTCTGACAGTCTTCTTTAGAATTATGCATGGCTCCCAACTGTCCCTGATTGCGAGGGACTGTCCCTGATTTGGAGCAATGTCCCTCTGTCCCTCTTTCCTCCTTATTTTGGTCTGATCTATATAGTTGTATATAAAATGCATCTTTTATCTATCGAAAAGTGTTCCACAGCACTAAACCTTTCATCTGATTTCTAAATAGCTGTATTTGTAAATTCCAAATGCCAATATAAAGAAATAGTAGTGGTAAAAAAAGCACTTGTAGGTTTAACCAATCTTGTTTTTTGTACAATTCTCCTTTAAGGGGGCGTGACAAGGGGTGTGTTCAATGCCTGCATATTTCTACTGATAGGTGTCCCTCATTCCCATCTCAAAAAGTTGGGAGGTATGATTATGTTAAATAATATGTACAATTTTGGTGATCTCATGGGCCACATGTGAGGCCCCTTATACTCTACAGACCAAACACCAATGGTCTAAGGCAGGGGTAGGCAACCTGTGGCCCTCCAGCTGTTGTGGAACTACATTTCCCATGAGGCATTGCAAGGCTGGCAGTTAAAATTACTCTTAGAGGCATAATGGGACTTGTAGTTCTGCAACAGCTGGAGGGCCGCAGGTTGCCTACCCCTGGTCTAAGGGGTGCATAAAACATACCAGATTTCTTTTTTATCCAACTAAGTGAAAGTAAAGAAAAATGGAAATAATATTATAGCTGAAAGATTCATTTAAAGATATAGCTGCCCAGTGAAGGTTCTTATTTGGTTACGAGGTCTGTATTGTGTTAAGAAAGTTCTAGTGCTAAATGTCTGGTTCACTCAGATTTTCATATGCTTGCTTTGGCATTGTTCATACGTTAAGGGAGAATTGCAGCTAACTAAGCCTTCCTACTATTTATTTCTCAGTCCCTCCTGCCAGTCAAAAGTGAAATATGCCTTATGATACAGTCATGTTCAAAAAAAAAATCAAGTGGATGCAGTTATTCTAATTCCTGCTTTGCTGGCACCAAGTCATTAATTTTAATATACAAATCTTGAAATTCAAGCAATTTCACTGGCAGATATGCATGCAGTATATGAGCAACATAATAAACTCATTTGGAATTGCCGAGGGATTGCAGTTTAAACCTTGATACACGCATGAATCTCTAACTTGTATTAAAACTGCATCAAACAGAATGTGCCAGGGGCTATAAAGGAATACTTGCTTTGATAAATATGAGACCTTTACAGTTTAGAAGCCACATAAAACAAAATATCTTATTTGACCGACATGTTAGTCCCATAGCAATTATCCAAGCTTGTCAAGCACCCAATAAGTGCATTGCATGTCAGGATCTGTGTTTTTAAATGAACCTGCTCTATATATATTACAACAAAGTTGTAATGTATTCTCCGAATGCAGCCAGATCACAGGAGCCATGACACAGATTAAAAATGTTAGCGCCATAGGGCGTTTGGAAGTCCAACAGTATATGCTTCACGTAACCTGTGCGGGGCATTTTCAAAGGCCTAAGGAGCAGCATGATGACCTCTTTTTGAAAGAGGTCCAAGCTCTCCTAACCTCTCTCGATAATTTAATAATGCTTACATTCAACCTTCACAGCTGGCATCTCTTAGAACACATTGAAAACTACAGGAAGATTCTTATCCAATCTATCTTTGCTTCTAATACTCAAACTGTACAGATGGCTCTAACATATGCTAAACGGATACTACCAATTTCTTGAATAGGCCTTTTTGTAGTAAGGTACTGTAAGTATAAACAGGGCTGGACTGGGACAAAAATGTGGCCCTGGACTTCATCCAGACCGGCCCACTTTAATTGATTAAAATGCTGCCCCCCACCCCCCCCAAAAAAAAAAGTCACGCCCACCAAAAGGCCCCCTAATCCATTATTGTATATCATGAGATGTTGAGAGAGAGAGAGAGAGATGGAAGTGAGAGAAAGGGGGTGAATATTAGACCTGTTTCACAGTGAGTGGATCCACGCAGCGGGGTCCGCCAGCTCAACGAGAGATCTCTCTGATGATCTCCACTGAGTTGGCGGATGACAGCTCCGTCTTTGCACATGTGCAGAGATGGACCTGTCAGCTCCCTGCTGTCTTCTATGGGCAGATCAGATGAAAACGGATCCACCTGTCCGTTTTCATCTGATCTCATCCAATCTGATCTGCTAGATGGATGGTGAACGTATCACCCATACGGCTATTTTAGCAGATCTTGACGGATCAGATGGAAGACTGGTGTCAGCGGACACATCTGCGCTGACATCCGCCTGCCCATAGAGGTCTATGGGTGGCCCGCTTGAATCCGCCTGAAAAACCGACAGGCGGATCCAAACGGTGAGTGTAAGAGAGAGGGGTGAGTGTAAGAGAGAGAGGGTAAGAGAGAGGGGTGAGTGTAAGAGAGAGGGGTGAGTGTAAGAGAGAGGGGTGAGTATAAGAGAGAGGGGTGAGTATAAGAGAGAGGGGTGAGTATAAGAGAGAGGGGGTGAGTGTAAGAGAGGGGTGAGTGTAAGAGAGG
>BLSH010002567.1:921724-935536 GCA_018402905.1 Glandirana rugosa
CTTCTTCTGACCGCCCTCCGCCTTCGACGGTTCCTCGGCGACCCTTCGGATCTCGTCGTTCAGATAGACGCCTGGTTCCCCTCTGAGTCGTGCGGCGACGACGACGACCGGCAGTCCATGGACCGTTAGGCCGTAGAGTGAATGTGTCGACGGGCGTGTGTCTCGCTGAGAGACAGAGGGGGCTGAGTGACAGAGGGGGCTGAGTGACAGAGGGGGCTGAGTGACAGAGGGGGCTGAGAGACAGGGGGGGCTGAGAGACAGGGGGGCTGAGAGACAGGGGGGGCTGAGTGACAGAGGGGGCTGAGTGACAGGGGGCTGAGAAAGACCACATAGCACTGTCCCTATCTGCAGCAGCCCCCCCCTTCCTCACCCCAAGCTCTGTGTGCGGGCAGCTGTGTAAGTGAGATGCCGGATTGCCAGGTACCTGACGGCCAGCAGCAGCAGCGGCGTGCTGAGTCTCCCCTTGGTCCGCAGATAGACTTGCTGCTCTAGGCTTCCCAGCGGCTCCTTGGCAGCTTCCGCCTCCCGCCAGTCTTCTTCCTTTGGACCCCCAGTCAGTCCGTCCTCCGGCCCGGGCCGCTCTCTTCTTGGAGTTGGAGAAGAGAGGAGGTGGGGGAATGAAGGCTCTGGAAGCGCCGGGGTGGCCACGCACGCTCCTCTTCGGAGGTTAGGGAGGGGGTGGAGCTCCCATATGTAACTGCCCTCCTCACTAGAATTTTTCCCGGCTTGAATCCTTGCCGCTGATTGCTGTCACGCTCCCGCCGGCCGAACTCTGCATGAGAACCGGCCCACTGAGCCATCGGCCCACCGGGAAACTCCCGGTCGTCCCGATGGCCAGTACAGGCCTGGGTATAAAGGAGTGTCATCTTCCAAATCCCAAAAAAGAAAAAAGGATTATGGAAAATTCTCCAAGGCACTGAACAATTGCCTTAATCAACACAACAGTACCGTAGGTGTGCACAGCTTATTGCATTAGGGTGTGCACCCCAAAGCTCTAACACACGTGTATGTGTGTGTATATATATATATATATATATATATATATATATATATACATACACAGTATCTCACAAAAATGAGTACACCCTTCACATTTTTGTAAATATTTTATTATATCTTTTCATGTGACAACATTGAAGAAATGACAATTTGATACAATGTAAAGTAGTGAGTGTACAGCTTGTATAACAGTGTAAATTTGCTGTCCCCTCAAAATAAATCAACACACAGCCATTGTCTAAACCGCTGGCAACAAAAGTGAGTTCACCCCTAAATGAAAATGTCCAAATTGGGCCCAATTAGCCATTTTCCCTCCCCGTGTCAAGTGTTACAAGGTCTCAGGTGTGAATGGGGAGCAGGTGTGTTAAATTTGGTGTTATCGCTCTCACCCTCTCATACTGGTCACTGGAAGTTCAACATGGCACCTCATGGCAAAGAACTCTCTGAGGATCTGCAAAAAAGAATTATTGCTCTAAATAAAGATGGCCTAGGCTTTAAGAAGATTGCCAAGACACTGAAACTGAGCTGCAAACGGTGGCCAAGACCATACGGCAGTTTAACAGGACAGGTTCCACTCAGAACAGGCCTCGCCATGGTCGACCAAAGAAGTTGAGTGCACATGCTCAGCGTCATATCCAGTGATTGTCTTTGGGAAATAGCTGTATGAGTGCTGCCAACGTTGCTGCAGAGGTTGAAGGGGTGTATATGACGCTGAGCACATGCACTCAACTGCTTTGGTCAACCATGACGAGGCTTGTTCTGAGTGGAACCTGTCCTGTTAAACTGCCATATGGTCTTGACCACACCTGAGAGCTTGTAACACTAATGAGTCACATGACAACGGGAAGGGAAAATGGCAAATTGGGCCCAATTTGGACATTTTCACTTAGGGGTGTACTCACTTTTGTTGCCAGCGATATTAATGGCTGTGTGTTGAGTTATTTTGAGGGGATAGCAAATTTACACTGTTATACAAGCTGTACACTCACTACTTTACATTGTAGCAAAGTGGCATTTCTTCAGTGTTGTCATCTGAAAAGATATAATAAAATATTTACTAAAATGTGAGGGGTGTACTCATATTTGTGAGATATATACACCCACCGGACACATTATTAGGTACACTCGTTCAATTGCTTGGTAACACAAATTGCTAATCAGCCAATCACATGGCAGCAACTCTATGCATTTAGGCATCTAGATGTGGTGAAGATGACTTGCTGAAGTTCAAACCGAGCACCAGAATGGGGAAGAAAGGGGATTTAAGTGACTTTGAACCTGGCATGTTTGTTGGTGCCAGACGGGTTGGTCTGAGTATTTCAAAAACTGATGATCTACTGGGATTTTAAACGCACAACCATCTCTAGGGTTTACAGAGAATGGTACAAAAAGAGAAAATATTCGGTGAGCGGAAGTTTTGATGAAAATGCATGTGGTGAGAGGTTAAGATGTGTCGTTCAGCTCACCACCCCTGGCAAGCAACTAATTTGGTCCCAGCGGCTTGGCGGTCAGCAGGTTCTGGAATTCCTGGTCCTCATGATCTGTTCCTGACTGGCTCACTCAGGCAGTAGGCCCACATGGCAACAGTGGGGGGATGAGGCCTAAGGAAGGAGCACACATGCTCCAAACACATTATGCCCACCGCAGCCTCTCTGTCTCCCTGGTGACCCTCACTCGCTCTCCCACCCACTGCCCCGAGCACTGGAAACTGGCAATGTGGGACACTGCAGAACCCAGCTCTCCATCAAGAGGGACTTCACTGCTTGATCTTTTTAACAGGTTATTACACCTGGTTTTATCCTGTAAGTGCAAAACCAAATAAACATTATTTTTGCTTTATATACTGCACTTAAACTGGTGCTGCTTCTTTACCATCCTCCACATGGCAACAGGCCCCTCCAGCTTTAAGTTCTGGTGTGGCCGAATAACACTCAGTGCCCCAGTCCTGTTGTCCCTGGTGTGGAACAGACACCCAGCATGGGGTAGACTTTGCTCCAGGTCCCCACACTCATGCAAGGTCCGCAGCAGCTCAGCATCTCAACCCCTGGTAGCAGGTCCTTGCTCACTGGCTCCAACCTTAGGTTCCATTCATAATTTGCAATTTGGAAGCGTAGGCAGAATCGCAGTGCTTCTGCCCACAATTCCAAATCACGTGGCAATCAAAGGAAAACGCACCACGCATGTTAGGGTGCATTATCCTTCAATGGCCCCCTAAATACGATGCAATTCTGCTGCAATTGTTGCGTGGCAATCTGGGTCTTTAAAAATTGCATTAAGCTTTTTGCCTGAAAAGGAGCAAGAGCTTATTTTTGGGAAACAAATGCTCATAGGGCAGCCTTTTCAAGTGAATGGGTTGCCCTATGTGAAATGCAGAATCACATTAAAATAGCATTGTCAAAATTGTGTAGCGTGGAAGGTCGTTCCCGGTATACAATAATGTGAACAGGCCTTAGACTGCCCCTAGTATCTCATGGAATCCCCATAAAAAGTTCTGTATCCCCTCTTTGGGGCAAGAAAAAGTGGCCATTAGAGTCTGCAGCTCCTTGAATTTTCATGGCACTCTTGCCCCTCTGAACCACATTTCCCCTAATCCTTTGCCATACATCATCCAGGAGAGAGAGAGGAAGAGGGAGGGAGGAGCGCTGCACCCTATTCTCTCCCCTGTGTACACTGCTGATGCTGGAAGAGAGATGGGAGAGAGATGGGAGGAGGGAACAGACACACATGCTGTGTCTCATGTGTGGCGGTAGCAGAGAGAGAGAGCAGGCACCAGAGCTCAGCCTTCTCTCCAGCAACACAGCGGCGGAGGAGAAAACCCACCCTGCCACTACCAAGAACAGCCACTTTGTACAGAAGCGGCTCCAGCAGCAGGGAGAGTGGGTGACAGGGAAAAAGGGTTACCTGGCACGGCTACACTAATGCACTCGGTGTGATTAGGGTGTGCCCAGGCACATCCGGCATGCTCCCTGGGCATGCCCATGAACAGTACACAGAATCCAATATGTGTTGGTCTGTCTTCAGTAAAGTGAGTTTTATTGGTTGCTAAATGATATTGCACTTACCTCCTTATACTGTTTACGGGATAAGCCTGCAGGTGATTAATATTAAAATAAAGCAAACCTATTTGTTTCAAATTAAAATTAAGAAACGTATTTTCATACAAATGAAATGGCGATGCCCAAACTTCACCACTATTGGGAAAAGGTGTTTGTAACTTTGAATTCCCCATGTTCCACAAGGGTTACAATAGATCCCAAATTTGCACTATTTGGAGTGATCCCAGAAGATTTAGGCCCAAAGGAACAGCACATTATGTGGACAAGATCCTTATACTTAGCGCGGAAACTCATACTACAAAAGTGGATATCGCCTACTCCCCCCACACAAACAGTGGTGTGCTGTTCTTAATTTCACAAATTAACATACAAACATAGGGGATGTCCGCGTAAATTTAAAAAAATATGGTCCTGGTGGGTGGACTCTGATAACCCACTTGTTGGAGTCCCACTTTGGGATGCAGCAGATAATAATGGAGTATAACAATAGTTTCCCGATGGTAACTGGTACAGGAACAGTTGGCGAGATGGAATAAGGTGCAAGTGGGGTAAGGTCCTATGTCAGGAATCAGCAGCTTGGCAGACCAGACACGTAGCTACACCAGGAAACCGAGACCAAACAAGTATATAAGGTGAGATTTATTTACAGTGCACAGTAATAAACAAACACAGCAAACAGTGAACATAAACCACCCCCAGCAAACAAAACCTAAAACCTGACAAAAACACTAACACCTACACTGCAGACTAAAGCTAATACTGGACAAGGGTACAGGGTATACGGGGAATCAAGGAGGATACAAGGCAAGGGACAAGAAGCAAGGTGGAGAGAAACAGGCAAAGCAGGATCTCTAGCAGCAGGAAGGCGAACTGAATCGTGACGCACTGGGGAAAGGGAGGAACAGTCTTAAATAGCCATTAATGGCTGAACCCAGGTGTGGCTGATTGTTACAGCTTGCTGGCTCTGGGGAGACACCTGCTGGTGGTCACTGGAGGTGCAGCAACCAGCCCAGAGCAGCACAGCGCCACCAGTAGGTGAGCTCAATCCTAACAGAGTCCCCCCCCTTAAGGAGCAGCCTCAGGACGCTCCATAGGGCCCCCACACCAGGGTCTGCAAGCCAACTGAGTACTCCACTGCCAGTGTCTGAAGACTTAGTGCAAACCCCGCCGCCGGGGTCCCAAAACTGGCTGGGTTTCCTGTTGGTCAGATCCCTAAGGAGGGGCAACACCGAAGGCTTATTCTTCCAAGCAGCCTGTGTTCCAATTCTGGGACACTGAAAGCTACCTGAATGCTTAAGGCCAGAGTCCCTGGTCCGTGCAGGCACCCTGATGCCAGGGTGTCCCATAGCACCTGGACCTCCTATTTCTCTGTTTCTAGAGACTGCTCTGTGTTTTACTAGCCACTTAGGTATACCCAGGGCATTGGTTACCTCACTCGGGTCCCCAAATGCGCTAGAGATCGCAGAGATGACCCCTGGGTCAGGACAAGGTTCATATGGAACTCTACCCTTTCCCATAGGACCTCTACTACTGGCGCTGTTACAGCAGAGATAGTTCTCATGTTCAGAATGGATATCAGGACCTCCTGGCCTTGGCATAGCAGGATTAGCTAGCTGCAAAAATAACTTGGAGCGGATAGCGGGAGGGATCTTAACCCACACCGAAAACCCATATGACAGCGGAACTGCAGAAGCCTCAGACACCTCAGCAGGCGGGAGTTTAACCAAGACAACAGAGTCCAACTTGACAGCAAGTAGTGAATTGGCATAGTCCAGAGGGATGACAGCCCGGGAATCGGCATAGTCCAGAGGGATGACAGCCCGAGAATCAGCATAGTCCAGAGGGGCGGCAGCCCGGGAATCAGCATAGTCCAGAGGGGCGGCAGCCTGGGAATCAGCATAGTCCAGAGGGGCGGCAGCCTGGGAATCAGCATAGTCCAGAGGGGCGGCAGCCCGGGAATCAGCATAGTCCAGAGGGGCGGCAGCCCGGGAATCAGCATAGTCCAGAGGGGCGGCAGCCCGGGAATCAGCATAGTCCAGCTGGGTGGTAGGCTGCAGATCACCTGTGGAAGGCTTTACAACAGGTGACCGCATGGAGGAGGCATGAACACCACCGGCAGGCAGCAACATGGAGGAGGCATAGACACCATTGGCAGGCGGCAACATGGAGCGGGCATGGACACCATCGGCAGGCAGCAGCATGGGAGAGGACTGGATATCATCAACAGTCATCAGCATGGTGGAGGACAGGATCTCATCGGCAGCAGTCAGCAACATGGAGGAGGAATGGATCTCATCGGCAGCAGTCAGCAGCATGGAGGAGGTCTGGATCTCATCGGCAGCAGTCAGCAGCATGGAGGAGGTCTGGATCTCATCGGCAACAGTCAGCAGCATGGAGGAGGAATGGATCTCATTGGTAACAGTCAGCAGCATGGAGGATGACTGGATCTCATCAGCAGCAGTAAACAGCATGGAGGGTGACTGGATCTCATCGGCAGCAGTCAGCAGCATGGAGGATGACTGGATCTCATCAACAGCAGTCAGCAGCATGGAAGAGGAATGGATTTCATCCGCAAGCAGTCAGCAGCATGGAAGAGGACTGGATATCATCAACAGCAGTCAGCAGCATGGAGGAGGAATGGACAGTGGGCACTGGATCAGCAGGCAACATGGAAAGTGGCAGAACAGTAAGAGCAGGAGAAAAATGCTGTTGCTTTTTTGGCCTAGCTACTGGAGAACTGCAAGTAGTTGCATTGTGCTGACCAGAGTGTGCTGCTGAGGGAAAGGTAGTAACAGTACTGGGAAACATATTAGGAGGAGTAGCAAAAGTACAGGAAGAAGCCTGATAGGTTGCTATGGGTAATGGTACTGCGGGGGAAGCATTCAATGGATTGCTTATAGAGGAAGTGTGGTTACTGGTAGTAGGAAGTAAGGAATACTCAGTGGCAGCTGTGGTTGCTAGTTGTAACAGAGGAAGGGATACTTGATTTTTAGCAGCAGATCTGACTTTGTCTGACTCCTCTAGCACTGGTGATATGATCTCTGACCAAGCTTGTAGCAGAGGTGGAACTAAAGTCAGTTTGTCTTTCCCTTGCTCGCTTTTCTCAATTAACGAGTGCACAGCAGCTATGCAATCCAACAACACCTGTTGTGAATAGGCAGAATACTGCTTGAAAAAAGACCCTGCACAATGTTTCAGCAACCATCCCAAAATCCTGCCTGGTACATAGTAAATGTGGGAGTGAAAACATCATGGCCCTGAGAGGTGCACTGCAATAGTAACTCAGAACAGACCTGGATCAGGGGTTGTACGTTACTAAGGGAGAATCTGCCCTCAACAGCTAAAGCATGTGCTGTCAAAATGCTTCCCAACAGCTCCTCCTCAGTGAGATCCTGCCAAAGTGAATGACACAAATCTTTGTCCCCTACTGCAAGCTCCACACGACAAATAACCTTCACTCTTAGCATCTTGACAGAGGTAGGCAAAAATTTGCAGCAACTGGCTCCAAGTTTCCAAGTGTAGCAGATCTGGTAGTTGGTGGGCGTCACGATTATGTCAGGAATCAGCAGCTTGGCAGACCAGACACGTAGCTACACCAGGAAACCGAGACCAAACAAGTATATAAGGTGAGATTTATTTACAGTGCACAGTAATAAACAAACACAGCAAACAGTGAACATAAACAATCCCCAGCAAACAAAACCTAAAACCTGACAAAAACACTAACACCTACACTGCAGACTAAAGCTAATACTGGACAAGGGTACAGGGTATACGGGGAATCAAGGAGGATACAAGGCAAGGGACAAGAAGCAAGGTGGAGAGAAACAGGCAAAGCAGGATCTCTAGCAGCAGGAAGGCAAACTGAATCGTGACGCACTGGGAAAAGGGAGGAACAGTCTTAAATAGCCATTAATGGCTGAACCCAGGTGTGGCTGATTGTTACAGCTTGCTGGCTCTGGGGAGACACCTGCTGGTGGCTACTGGAGCTGCAGCAACCAGCCCAGAGCAGCACAGCGCCACCAGTAGGTGAGCTCAATCCTGACATCCTAAGAGGGAGGTCAAGTAAATAAAGCGCAAAACTTCACATCATGCATGTGGTAAAAATTAAAATACCAACTCTTTGACACTTAGTTACAATAAGGTTACTCATCGAACTATGAGTCAGTACGTGTACACAAATGCCTTATGGCAAACAGGGGTATTTGTCATTAATGCTTTTCTTGAGATACTAAGGAGATTTGGGTACTGTTATATAAATTTTTTTTCTCTCTTTTTATTTTTACTGTTTTGTTATCTGGAAATGATTCTTTGTGATACACTTTTGTTATAGCGCATTTGTATTTGTATTGTTAAAAAAAAAAAAAAACTTTGACAATAAAAATTACTTGATTAAAAAAAAATAATAACAATTTAGAAATGTAAGAAATAACACTTCTAGTTTTTATAACATTTCAAACATAACATATTTGTAATGAATCTCCAGTAACATTTCATGTCCTGTCTGCTTACCTCTCTGCTTGTGGTCAGTTTAGAGACCATGCACCTCTCACCTGTGTGCTAAGTAATCTTCCCTCAGCAGGGCTCCACCCCAGCCTTTAAGACCATGCATTACAAGCCAGCGCTGCTGATCAATATTGTGTGTTAGGCTTCATGTGTGTGTGGTTCCTGACATGTGCTCTTCCTCTGATTGCGTTTACCTATCTTGGATTGTTCTTTGACTATTCCTGTTTGTTTCATACCCCGACCTTTGGTGTGCTCACCTGTCTGTTCCTGTCTGCTTGTTGCCCTGACCCTTGGCTTTCTTACTGACTATCCCTTGTTTCCTGCACTGCTGCTTCCTATCTATCTACCAGTAGCAAGCCATGAGCTGGGAGACCCTGGGGGCTGCAACTTGGAGTCAGTAGCAGCGAAGTCCACCCTCCCCATCAGAGGTTCTGGTGAAAACCTGGTGGCTCTTAGACTCCGCGCCCTGGGGAAACGTATGCTCTAGCTCCCTGTGCAATCTGTGTCAGTGCTCCAGTGGGCCTGCTTTCCTGAATCACCCAGAGCTCCATTTGCAGCAGTCAGCTAAGGGTCCAACCTTAGCGGTGCGCCCCTAACCCAGCAGTGTACATCTGTCACCTGCCATCAGGTGACCTGACAATATTACATTGCCACAGAAACCGTTATCATCTAAATCTTGTGAGCTCGTACACACTGGTTATGCTACTCTGCATGCAGTAATGTAGCTAAATTGCAGTGCAATGCAGAGCCCAATGAATTCAAGTGGATAATGTTCACATATATGCATTGCAGCTTTTCATATTGTGAAAAGTGGTGCGATTCAAGTACTCCATTAAATTCTTTCAAACCACGGCACAGCACATTTTAAAATACATGGCAGCACATTTCTGCATGCTTTATAGGGCAAATTAATTAAATTGGGTAGTGAACATCTAAGCCATAATTAGTGCCAGTAATACTCATTGCTTTCAGAGAATTTTTCACCAGGTGGAACATAACGTATTTTTGAGATTTTGTTCGCATTTCACCATAAAACTGAGAGTTTGTCAGACAGTTAAGACAGAAAAATATATGTGCAGACTCTGCTGGACAATTTCTGATAATCTGCAACCTTAGTAGATTTATAATTTTGCACCACAGCCTCCAGAAAGTACGGAGTGCTTGCTTAAAGTATAACTAAATGTTTACATTTTGGATAGAGAGGAGAGGGACTTTACTTTTTAAACATACTGTAAAGTGTAGGTGCATAGTTATACTAATGGTGCTTCAGGATCTCATGCAAAGCCGTTTCCTATGAACATAAAAAATCTATTTTTTCAGGGTAAAACAAAAACAGACCTTCCAGCAAAAATCATGAATAGCTTAAATTCAGCAGCTAGAAAGCAAAAGTCCACTTATCTTCAGTAAAAAGACGCCAAAAGTCACATAAGGGATTTACCCACAGTTACAAAAGTCCAGATCGGGTTGTTTTAGCAGCGCTCAGCCAGGAGTCTCCTCTCCAAACTTCTTCTACTTTCCCTCTGCGCTAGGAGCTTCCTGTCCTAAGTACTGCTTCCTGGAGGTAAGCCTAACCCTGTTGGGACCAGAGTCCTTATAATGAGGGGTGGAGGTTCTTTCCCACCTAAATATCTCTCTGAAGCTCCAAAATTCTGTGTCCCAAGAAAGAAATTATGAATGTGGTGAGAACTGTAATCCTCTCATTTCTATTGAGTGAACCCATAACTCACCCTGCACAGGTAAGAATCCGTGAGTACACCACAACCATCCCCATTTAAGGGACCACAAACCAAAAATGGGCGAAACATAGCACCCATCCAGAACCTATCCTCAGTGTCCTGTAAATACGTTATTTTAAATGTTTTCAAAGAACAAAATAAGTGTGCAATAAGTGTAGAATGCCAATCCACTGTCAGCCATCATACAGTATAATCCATAAACTGTTCCATAGATTAGCATACAGTAAGTGGTCCAAACCAGCCAGATCACACAATATATAAATGGAGGGACAGTAAACAACCATAGATTTTTATTGTACACTACATAGTTTGATTCTAAAAAAAAAAATGTATAAATGCTTAATATTGTTGTCTCCCCACTGTTTTGCTACATTATTATTGCCTTTCCTGCTATAGGATACAGAAGTCCAAGAAATTATGAAGTGTATGATACAAGGTGTCAGGGACATCTGAAGTTTTTTCGTGGTGTGTCAAGAGTTAGAAAAGAGTAGAAAGTGTTGCTCTATGGTATACACTGCTCACTTTAAATTATGATTATGAAGTTGATTTCCTCACAACAATTGCTCAGAAACACTGGTAAACTTAACCTACAGATAGGGTTTACCTAGAAATACACATGCCCAATAGTGGTTTCAAATTTGCATATTTTACTCTACTGTGAAAATGGTTATGTAACAATCAAATATGCAACATAGTTCTTGACAATTATAAGCTAATAAAAACTGAAACAATTTACTGCTTGACAAATTACTTGATTACTTGTTGTTGGAGGTATTCCTTGCCTAGTGCCAAAACTCAAATTTTGACACACCTCTAAACACCCAAAACATTACCTACAGTCAGAAAAAACAAAGGAGAATGGTATATCTTATGACTCTCATATACTGTATTTGAACCAAAAAAACTGTATGTAGTTAATCCCTAATATAGTAAACTGGATAACTCCACAAACAGTGTAACATTTTTACAAATGCAAAGTCAAGGTGTACTTGAAAATAATGCAGTTTGGCAAAATGGACTGCTGTCAAACGATAAGGTGAAAGGGCAGATGAGGACAATTACATGTGCAAAGGTCTTTAAATAGTTCTTGAAGATGAAGTAAACTCCTTTTAACTACTCTGAGTATGTTTTTTGCCACAAAATCCTAACTGTAGCACTAACCCTAACCCTTTGTTTATAAACAAAGTCACGTGATCGCGATCACAGCACTGACATGTCCATTACATGGGTTTATTGATCAATAAAGGGTTAGAGCAGGGAAAGGCAACCTCGGCACTCCAGCTGTGGTGAAACTACAAATCCCATCATGCCTCTGCCTCTAGGAGTCATGCCTGTGATTGTCAGGGTCTTGCAATGTCTCATGTGACTTGTAGTTTCATCACAGCTGGAGGGCCGAGGTTGCCTACCCCTGCGTTAGAGTGAGCATTAGAACAAGGGTTAAGATTACCCTTAAGGTTGGCTTAGTTTATCAACAAAGCATTGGATAATCATGTCAGCATCCACATGATAATCACATGGCTATTAAGAATGGCCATGTTATTTGTTTTTCCTTTAATTAATTTCACTTGATGAGATTCAATGGCAATATTTATACAGTCAGGTCCATAAATATTGGGACATCGACACAATTCGAATGTTTTTGGCTCTATACACCACCACACTGGATTTGAAATGAAACAAACAAGATGTGCTTTAACTGCAGACTTTCAGCTTTAATTTGAAGGTATTTACATCCAAATCAGGTGAACGGTGTAGGAATTACAACAGTTTGTATATGTGCCTCCCACTTTTTAAGGGACCAAAAGTAATGGGACAATTGGCTGCTCAGCTGTTCCATGGCCAGGTGTGTGTTATTCCCTCATTATCCCATTTACAAGGAGCAGATAAAAGGTCCAGAGTTCATTTCAAGTGTGCTATTTGCATTTGGAATCTGTTGCTGTCAATTCTCAATATGAGATCCAAAGAGCTGTCACTATCAGTGAAGCAAGCCATCATTAGGCTGAAAAAACAAAACAAACCCATCAGAGAAATAGCAAAAACATTAGGTGTGGCCAAACCTACTGTTTGGAACATCCTTAAAAAGAAAGAACGCACCGGTGAGCTCAGCAACTCCAAAAGACCCGGAAGACCATAGAAAACAACTGTGGTGGATGACTGAAGAATTCTTTCCCTGGTGAAGAAAACACCCTTCACAACAGTTGGCCAGATCAAGAACACTCTCCAGGAGGTAGGTGTATGTGTGTGAAAGTCAACAATCAAGAGAAGATTTCACCAGAGTGAATACAGAGGGTTCACCACAAGATGTAAACTATTGGTGAGCCTCAAAAACAGGAAGGCCAGATTAGAGTTTGCCAAACAACATCTAAAAAAGCCTTCACGGTTCTGGAACAACTGTGAAGCATGGTGGTGGTAGTGTCATGGCGTGGGCATGTATGGCTGCCAATGGAACTGGTTCTCTTGTATTTATTGATGATGTGAATGCTGACAAAATCAGCAGGATGAATTCTGAAGTGTTTCGGGCAATATTATTTGCTCATATTCAGCCAAATGCTTCAAAACTCATTAGACGGTGCTTCACAGTGCAGATGGACAATGACCCGAAGTATACTGCGAAAGCAACCAAAGAGTTTTTTAAGGGAAAGAAGTGGAATGTTATGCAATGGCCAAGTCAATCACCTGACCTGGATCTGATTGAGCATGCATTTCACTTGCTGAAGACAATACTGAAGGGAAAATGCCCCAAGAACAAGCAGGAACTGAAGACAGTTGCAGTAGAGGCCTGGCAGAGCATCACCAGGGATGAAACCCAGCATCTGGTGATGTCTATGAGTTCCAGACTTCAGGCTGTAATTGACTGCAAAGGATTTGCAACCCATTATTAACCACTTGAATACCGGACGTTTATACCCCCTTCCTGCCCAGACCAATTTTCAGCTTTCAGCGTTCTCACACTTTGAATCTCAATTACTCTCTCATGCTACACTGCACCCAAACAAAATTTGTGTCATTTTTTTACACAAATAGAGCTTTCTTTTGGTGGTATTTAAGAAGCTCTGGGTTTTTTATTTTTTGCAATATAATTGAAAAAAGTGCGAAAATTTTGAAAAAAAAACACTTTTTTTTAGTTTCTGTGATAAAATTTTGCAAATAAGTAATTTTTGTCCATAAATTTTGGCCAAAACCTATACTGCTACCTATCTTTGGTAAAAATAACCCAAATAAGTGTATATTATTTGGTCTGTGTGAAAGTTATAGAGTCTACAAGCTATGGTGCAAATCATTGAAAATTGATCACACCTGATGCACTGATGGCCTGTCTCATTTCTTGAGGCCCTGAAATGTCGGGAAAGTACAAATACCCCCCAAATTACCCCTTTTTGAAAAGTAGACATTCCAAGGTATTTAGTAAGAGGCATGGCGAGTTTTTTGAAGTTGTACTTTTTTCCCACAATTCTTTGGAAAATTAAGGAATTATTATTATTTTTTATTTTTTTGCACAAAATTGTCAAAACAAC
>BLSH010002567.1:935546-952525 GCA_018402905.1 Glandirana rugosa
TGAACTACGTAAAATGTACGTTTCACGAATGGACATTTTAAATTTAATGTGACAACTGCAGGGGAAAAAAAAATGTTAAGATGTCAGTCCAGGTATTTATAACCCTGTAGCTGTGTTAAGAGTACAAAAACCGAGATATATGGTGGTGTTACCTAAACTTTACTTTGTTTGTTCTACACGAAATTGACGTCTGAAAGTCGAAATTAAACTCCCATAAATGTAGGTTTAGTCCACTTGCGACATCCTTAATGTTGTCAAACATATACACGGAGGGTGAAAAATTCCCTGGTTTTCATTACCCTGTCTAATTGTTAGTATTTATTTTGAAAGTGAAAAAATTTCACTTGCTGAAGACAAAACTGAAGGGAAAATGCCCCAAGAACAAGCAGGAACTGAAGACCGTTGCAGTAGAGGCCTGGCAGAGCATCACCAGGGATGAAACCCAGCGTGGTGGTGATGTCTATGCGTTCCAGACTTCAGGCTGTAATTGACTGCAAAGGAATTGCAACTAAGTATTAAAAAGTGAAAGTTTTATTTATGATTGTTAATCTGTCCCATTACTTTTGGTCCCTTAAAAAGTGGGAGGCACATATACAAACTGTTGTAATTCCTACAGCGTTCACCTGATTTGGATGTAAATACCCTCAAATTAAAGCTGAAAGTCTGCAGTTAAAGCACATCTTGTTTGTTTCATTTCAAATCCATTGTGGTGGTATATAGAGCCAAAAACATGAGAATTGTGTCGATGTCCCAATATTTATGGACCTGACTGTAGAATTGTAAAAAAAAAGGGGACGTCAACAGTGTAATTTAAATTTTACAGGTAAGCACTTTGCATGTAAAATGCATCAAGTCTACTGATCCTACTACCTGTCATCAGTTTGCATCAATACATTCCTGTGAGCTGGGGAATGTAGGACTGACTTCCCTGCAGCAGCAGAGATTGCTTTTGATTTGCTCATGTGACCACTATTTCAGTGCTAGCATAGTAATCATATGGGTTTATTGACCAATAAAGGGTTGGGGTGAGCATTAGTACTAGTGTTACCATTAAGTCTGGCTTTGTTTATCAACAAAGCCATTGATCATCATGTCATCACATACATGATGATCACATGGCTTTGTTTAAAAATAGCTATGTGATTTTTTTTTAAAGAAAATTTCACATGGTAAAGGTGAAATCAACAGTTTTGCTGCAAAATCAATTTCAGTAAAATCTCTTTGCTCAACCCTCCCTTTGAAAATGCTAGTTGCCTGGCTGACATACTAGCCCCCTGGCTGTAATACTTTCAGTCACTGCAACAGAACAAATATGCGAATAAGGGCTTCTGGCTTTACCCCATCCTTTCTGATCTGCATACTTGTCATTGATTAATAGTACGGAATTCAACCAGAGAATAAGCACTGGTCTGCTGCCAAGCAAGTAGCATTTCTAGAATGAGATTCACTATGGCAGCCTCTGTACTTCTGTCATAGGAAGTAAATGCTTTAAAAGCTGATAATTAAATGTGATACAATTTTGATGCATGAGCCTTGGATCTGGCAGAACTTCCACTTAAAATTTTCTTGTGAACTTCAAAACATTGAAGTACATTGTTTTCTTCTTTTTCATGCAAAACATGCAAAAAGAAAACAACTTAAATTTAATTAAACACACAATAAAACCGATGTAATGTCAAACCTAAAAAAGCAAACGTTATGTCCAGATGATATACTATATTCCCAAGGTGCTAAAACTTAAGAAAAACAGAGAAATATATATATTGCTGTTTTAGCAGCGGCCATGTAAGTGCCATCTGTTTGTCTGGTTGGGCAAGGGCTGTGAGGGGATAGAGGAGGGAGGAGGGGGGAGAGGCATCAGCGGATCATCATTTGTGCTGTCATCAACCAGTCTCGTACTGTCAGTCAAGCATTACAGAGCTGGGCTAAGGGTGTGGAGAACACTGACTGCCAGTATTCTGTGGTACAAGGCTGTATGTACGGCATGAAAAGCACTATTAGGAGGAAGTCTTCAATGCCGACAATAGTAGTACAAAGTGGTACAGCTGCCATCTTACTATAGCAGCACCGAGAAGGGTGAAAAAATTCTGCCATATTGAGGGAACTTGTGTGAGCTTTGATACCTTAGAAAAAAAAGTATATAGCAGACAACTAAAACTGGTAACATTTATTAAAGTAGAACTATAGGCAAAACTTTTTTCCATTTGTTTTCTCAAAGAATTGATTGCATTTTAAAGTAACAATTTACAATCACACAAGTTAAAGGCATACAAGCACCCCAGCAAGAAAAACAAACAAAAAAACAAAAATCAGTTTTGGGTACAAGTCAACTGTGTCAACTGGAATGATTGTCTCTGCAAAGGAAAAGGAAGAGGGCCAATTTTCTCATAACCTGGGGCTTAGTACTGAAAAAGATGTGTGAAGTTAAAGTAGAGTGGTGGGGAGAACAAGAAAAAAAAAGGCAAAACAGAAGAACAGAGAGGGAATGCATGTGCCACAGGGAAAAGGATAGGGGAGAGGAGAAGTAGAATTTGGGGGGTTCCCGTAAAGCCTGACCAAACAGTTGAGTCAGCAAAAGTCACTGCATCTGTTCACATCAATGCAGTGAAGTGCAGATGGCCATTACAGGTCAACCACGGGTATCACACCTGAAGAAATTTGGCATGGGTGTCTGTGAATACGGAACACTTGGGTGATTGGAGAGGAGCGCCTGGAGTCCAGAAAAAAACAATCTTTATTGAAGATAAAAGTATACAAGTGGATCCAATGTGTTTGTATTTCTTGGAGATTGGTTAAGATCTGAGAGGGTTAAATATATTCAATCAGCAGCTCTGCAATATGCCGGCATTGTGGAGCAGAGGCAGCCTTCCCCCAAACATTTTGGCTCCACTTGTATACTTTTATCGTCAATAAACTATAAAAATCATCAAGTGAGACTTTTTCTGAATCACCCAAGTGTTCGTAGCGGTATTGGCCCTTTGTCATTATCAGAAAGGTAGCAGCCCTAGACCCCAACAAAGTCTATTACCCACCACCTACAATTGGGATACAACCCATTAGAAGTGATTCCCTCTGTACCCTCCACATAGAAACCTGCCACTAGGCAGCCTCTAGCAGCAGTAGTCCAGCACCGTCTTCCACCCAGACTTGTGCATATGAAAGTAAGCTACTCATGTATCATATTCCCCTATGAGCCTCTGCTTGAGTTTAGAAAAGTTGAGTGATGGTTGTCTCCAGGCTCTAGCTAGTTTCTACCAAGTTGTCAGGAACACAATTCCCACCAGCCTCCACTTGTTCTTAGTAAGAGATGGGGATCAGTTATGCAGTAGGGCTTACACTGGTAAGTAAAAGGTTAACATTTTCAAAGTGTTTAGGAGTGATATAGGGCGGTAATTAAATCAGGTCTGGGTCAGTATCTGGCTTCATGACCACGTTAGCCCTCAAGGTCACTGGTGAAAGGGTTGTCCGGTTTTCAGGAAATTAAAGACGCTCTATAAGTGAGGAATGAAAAGTTCAAAAAACTTCTTGTAGAAAAGGGAGGTAAAGCTGTCCAGTCAAGGCCTTTTATTCATCTTAAGGCTAGGGATGACTGTTTTGATCTCTTTCACCATAACATACTCATCCATGAAGTCCCAACATTAGGCAGAGAGAATATGAAGTTGCTTGCTAAAGAAAGCCTCAGTTGTGAGGAAAGGATTTGAGGCAAAATAAAGATGAGTGAAATGGTGTTGTAATTCAGCTAATACTTCCTGTTGGTTACTAGTGAGAGTATGGCAATTTGTACGGAGGGCTATGGTCTTGTATTGCAGTGTGATGCAATATACGCCCTTCGCGAACATAGAGCATACTTTGTTACTCTGAGCATAAAATTTTGCAATTTCGCAAGCCCAATGCAATTAGTAGACAGAAATTTGGTTCAGTTCTTTTTTTTTTCATCTTGGATACAGCAAGGGAGGGTTTTAACCATTGTCAGTTAATTTCTTGCCATCTGTGTCCCATTGAGGAGACATACTTTCACTTTGTGTCCCATAGCCAAAACAGGAGGTAAGAAGAAATCCCTGCAAATTAGGGGGATCCCCTGGGGCCCCCCAGGTCACCAGAACTAGCGTCCCCATTAGAAGATTTTCCCTCTATTATTATCTATAGGAATTTGCAACAGAGTTTGTTAAAATCCCTGCAATATACACTGATCATCTAGAGGGAAATGTTTTTTTCTTAACAAAAGAGGAGTTACTCTTTAGGCCCCAACAATGGTTATAGTTATGAATCATGGAAAACTATACTGTATGTGTACATGCTGATAATATGGCCTGCTAAAGACTCAGCTTTTGTGGCCAGGAGTTAGAACCCACGCTTTGAATATAACACTATGCAAAAGTCTATATTCAAGTTACTTGAATAAAAATCTCTAAAAATATAACTAAAGCAATCATCCTCTTGGAAAAAGGGCAAATCGAAAATGATTTTGTGCAAAAGTTAGAACCCACGCTTTGAATATAACACTATGCAAAAGTCTATATTCAAGTTACTTAAAAATCTCTAAAAATGCAACTAAAGCAATCATCCTCTTGGAAAAAGGGCAAATAGAAAATGATTTTGTGCAAAAGTTGTGACTTGGAATTAGACACACATTTTTTATTGTTGAGCATGAAACAAACAACCATTTGTTCAGTACATTTGTGTTGGCCCTAGAGAGGGAGAGACTGGCTGTTATTGCAAAATGATTTAATCTTCAGCACTGACTAGACAAACAAGTTCACTCTACTGAACAATAGATACATTCTGTCTGCAAATTCTGTTGGATGCTAACAGTAGAATTTCCAATGGTGTATCATCCATCTCCGTTTTTGTCACATTTATGTACTGTATAGTTACACTGCCTTGTACACATTTCTCTCAAAAAATAAATAAATGAGCAATCTGTGACAGGGTCTCTTTCAGCAATATAAAAGTATACCTCCACTTTTCTACAATGTCAGCACAAAGTGTTCAGATATTCTCTGTGCCCAGAAAAGAAATGCTCACATTAATGTCTGTGCAGAAATTACATCAAACTTCCAACTTTCTGAGATGGGAAGGAGGGACACCTACTGTCCTCTGTAGACCATGGTAAAATAAAACCATAAATATATATATACATATACATACACACACACATATATATATATATATATATATATATTTATTTTTTTTTTTAATGCAAAGTGAATGAACAGAAAATAAACCCTTGATTAAATCAATATTTGGTGTGACTACCCTTTGGCTTCAAATCAACATAAATTCTTACATTTGTACCCTTTGTATGCTTGCACAAAGTCAGGAATTTTGTAGGGTTAGAGACAGGTGTATGATTAACCAATTATATCAATCAGGTTCTAATGATCATCAATTTCATATGTAGGTTGAAACACAGTCATTAACTGAAACAGAAACAGCTGTGTTGGAGGCTTAAAACTAGATGAGGGATAGCCAAACTCTGCTACTAAGGTGAGGTTGTGGAAGACAATTTCATGTCACAGGGCACACACCATGGCAAGACTGAGCTCAGCAACAAGACACAAGGTAGTTATACTGCATCAGCAAGGTCTCTCCCAGGCAAAGATTTCATAGCAGACTGGAGTCTAAAGATGTGCTGTTCAAGCTCTTTTGAAGAAACACAAAGAAACGGACAATGTTGAGGACAGTAGAAACAGTGGTCGGCCAAGGAAACTTAATGCAGCAGATAAAAGACACATCATGCTCACTTCCCTTCGACATCGGTAGATGTCCAGCAGTGCCACCAGCACAGAACTGGCAGAAACCAATGGGATTCAGGTACACCCATCTACTGTCTGGCTAAGTCTGGCCAGTAGTGGAAGAATTGCGGCCAAAACGTTATATCTCCGACATGCAAACAAGGCTGAGAGAGTCAACTATGCACAAAAATATAGGAACTGGGGTGCAGAAAAATGGCAGCAGGTGCTCTGGACTGATGAGTCCAAATTTGAAATATTTGGGTGTAAGTAGGAGGCAGTTGGTTTGCTGAAGGGTTGGGGAGCAGTACAATGAGTGTCTAGAGGCAACTGTGAAGCAGGGTGGAGTTTCCTTGCAAGTTTTGCCATTTCGGCAAATGGATTTGAAGATTTGGTCAGGAATCAGGATCAATGCTGTCCTCAATGGCGAGAAACAAAGGCAGATACTTATCTATCGTGCCAAGCCATCAAGGAGGAGTCTGATTGCCCCTAATTATTTTTTTTGCTGCAGGACAATGACCCTAAACATTCAGCCAATACCATTAAGAACAACTTCAGCTTAAAGAAAAACAAGGAGTTCTGGAAGTGATGGTTTGTCCCACAAAGATCCTTGATGTCGAGATCATCAAGTCTGGGTGAAATTACATGAAGAGACAGAAGGATTTGAGACAGCCTACATCCACAGAATATCTGTGGTTAGTTCTCCAAGATGTTCAGAACAACCTACCTGCCAGTTCCTTCAAAAACTGTATAAGTGTACCTAGAATTGATGTTATTTCAAAGGTAAAGAGTGGTCACACCAAATATTGATTTGATTTAGATTTTTCTACTGTTCATTTACTTTCCATTGTGTTCATTAATAAAAAAAAAAAAAAAAAAAAAAACTATTAACACGTCTATTTCTGAAAGCATTGTTCATTTACATCATTTTTTCAAATATCCCTAAAACTTTTGCACAGTAGTGTAGGTTATAAATGGTATTTATGTTTTGTTAAACTTGAAACTCAGGGCAAAAGGCAAAATACACAGTTAAAATACATACTGTATTATGGCAACCTGACAAAACATTTGCAATTTATATTCTGCCAGCCTTGTGTTCCAGATCCCCAGCCAGACAGCTTAGCCAGGTTGATGATTTCACTTTCCTCTAGAGCAGATAAGGGTTCCAGATTGGTATTAACCTTTGTCCAAGCCTGCAGATGGAAAAACGAGACGCAGCTCTCTGACAAGGTCGCCACTCTGCTCTTTCCTGTAAACAAGTTCATAATTCTGACAGCACTGTGAAATGCTGATTAGATGGCAGTGCGGTCCCTTCCAATCCCAATGTGAGTGATGTGGTCTATGTGATGATAAGGTCACAATACAGTCTGGTAATTATGCTAGCTCGCTCTGTAAAAAATCATAATCAGATATAAAACTATTAGCTATGCGTTCCCTAAAAAAATAATGTGTTCCTAAATGCAACAGGTGTGAGTACTGTTTTTTTTTTTTTTTTTTTATACCAGCCTCTTATAAATCCTGTACATTAAAACTGGAAGGGAGGGTAAGTACTATGAGCCAAGCAGGTGTGCTGCATATACAATTGCAAATAAGGAACAAGCTGACAAAAGAAGAGACAACCTCTATAATCTGCTGCTGCTCCTCCATCGCCCAATAGGATAGGTGCATGGTGCTGATCACACTGAATTTTACTGAACTGCAGTGGAGAAAATGCAGTTCACCAACCTGTCTGTTTTGCCTGACACGACTGTGTAAATCTCAGGACTGGCTTAACAAAATTGTAAATCCTTTGGCAGGTAAACCCTCAATATATGCATTCCAGCTGTGTACTTGGCTCTTTGGCCAGAGTATGCAATTTTTATATGTGCCCGGGGGTGCCTACAATATCAAATCTAACAATTACACAAAATGAGATCTAATTTCAAGCATAATTTTCTGGATGCATATCAACCAATCTCCTTTACAAATGATCTTAAATAGATCAAGGAGCACACACAGCAGAAAAGGCACTACTGGTAAATGTATTGTTTTCAAACATATTGCCATCAATGCTTAATAGGCAAAAATAAATGCGTATCGCAGTGACCGGATAGGGTCATTGCATGTCCCATAGCTGTTTTCATATACTGCCTGCAGAGACCACATAAAGGCTTAAAAATGTTGTAATCCTGAGTAAGCCAGATGCCCTAAGTTAGCTCCATTTTTAGCTAAGGCCCAATGCTTTTGGTGTGCCAAGTTTGTCATAAAAAAATCAATATTCTTATGAAGATTTTGAAAGCAATGCTTTGAGCCCAGATACATGTTGTGGTAAAATTCAACCTAAACCGCTTCCGATAACACTGTAGTCAAAAGGCATATGCCACCATGAAATAAAAAGATAGGAAATGTCTTAAAAGATATTGTACATTAAGTGACAATTTTAGTATCATCAGATGTATGCATATTTAAAAAGCTGTGCGCGGATCAGTAAATATTTGATTACACACTGAATACCTTGCAAAGCTCTACAAGCGCTAAAGACTTAGTAGTAACGACATCTTTACTCTAGATTTAATGGTTTTGTTATGGCTTACAGGGGTGCAACAGTACCTCATTGTTCAAAGGACAGATGCAGTTTTGAACTAAATCTCTATAATCCACCCCCACCCTACCCTAGCTTCATACTTCTATACCAGAACAATATCCTCTGCCCTGTTTACTTCTTATTGTGTGAGCCTCATCTTCTGTACTGGCCATGGCTGCACACTGAGCCTTCAGACATGTATGGGGCTACTTCAAATGGATCCTTTCATATTTCACCCTTTAACCTCTTAAATGATAACTTTACAGTACAATTATCCTTTAACGGACATCCATCCCCCTCTCAAAAGCTTCATTCACATGGACTTATGGGTATTTTCTGCATGGAATGTAGGTTCTTTCTGGCAGAGCTAGCAAAAGATCCTGCATAAAATACACGCCTACTCACTTTTAGATGTGTATAATTCTTTGTTCACTGTATGGCCCCATTGATTTCTATAGTGCTGTTTTAAGATGCATACAAAACTATATGTACACATCGAAATAAGGCCCTATATTAATTTGGCCTCACAATCTCCCTATGGGGCACATTGGGAGCCACACAGCCCTGCTGCAATCTCACAGCCAGGCAGCTTCTTCTACGCATATGTGAAAGATTTCAAGATTCAAATATTCATTGGGGTTCATTTACTAAAACTGGGGAGTGTGAAATCTGGTGCAACTCTGCAGAGAATCAGCTTCCAGTTTATTTGTCAAAGCTTAATTGAACAAGCTGAAGTTAGAAGCTGATTGGCTACCATGCACAGTTCCACCAGATTTTGCACTGTCCAGTTTTATTAATTCATCTGCATTAATTCCTAAGGAGAGGCTGTCCACCATTGGGACGTATAATAGACAGCCTATCTATAGAACAAAAAAGGACATTTTCACTCGGGCACAGGGTAGGTGGGTGCTCAATTAGGAGACAAACAACAAAGATCTGGTAGGAGCAATGAAAAGTAGCAAGTATTTGAGAAAAGGGGCAGTTAAAGGATAAATTACAGTTATCCTTCAAATACCCTACTGCTTCTTATACGAGAGCTCACAAACCCATCTGCAGATGCTTTCACACACTGGAGGCATATTAAAGAAAGCAGTCCTGGCATCCTTCTAGGTGGATCTACAGATCAGGGATGAACAAGAAGCACATCTAAAAAGGGATGCCAAGCAGCCCTCAATTACACAACAATGAAACTGCAGGCTTTCGCCTCTCCAATGCCTCCCTTTTGAATTTCCTTATGTTCAGCTCTTCAGTTGCCAGCCATGGCTAGTTTTAGTTTAGTTCTGGATGGGAAAAATTAAGATTTAAGGATTTTCAGACTACAGGCTGCTGGGAATAGCCCAACAAGGCATGAGGAGAAAACATAGCAGGTTCATTTTTATTTTTATCACAAAGACACACGTATTTTTTAAACATTAGGAAGCTCAGCTGTTTTACTTTGCCCTTCTCCAAAAACTGTTGCAACAAGCCAAGTGTGATTTATTAGAGTGCACAAAAAATATATTACTATCTTAAAGCAATTTCTGTTCCCAAAGGTCTTCTGTTCCATCATTTTCTGATAATAAAGATATAAAATCAAATACACATTTATTTTATCCAGCAAAACATTGTTTTAAGAAAAAACACATTTCCCATCTTCCAAAAAGTTTCTATAAATAAAAGACCGCCATATATCCTGTATATTACAACAATTTACATAATCCTCTGTATAACGAATTTTATATTTTAACACAGCTTATTATCCTTTCTATTATTAAAATGTAAATAAAGAAGCGTTATTATTAAAACAAAATAAAGAACCCCAGCATAAGCTTCATTCTTCAAGCCAGCCATGTTAATGCTTACTAAATCTCCATCGTTATTCTGACGTAGAAAATTTAATAAGGAACGCTCGTCTATCATGCTTCTTATGCTGCATCAAAATTCTGACTAGCTTCAAAGGGAATCTGTCACAAAAGAGTATTTGGACACACAGCAATACACTAATTAGATGAAGTAACATGTTTCCGCTTAGTCTGTCAATGTCTGGATTAACGTTACGATGTAATACTATATTTGCTCTGGCCGCAGCCATGTTAAGCGATAATCAGCAGGGTCCAGAGCTCCAACTCTTTACAATTTCCATATAGCTTTCTCCAAGATTAAAATAAAAGGAGCAACAACTGCAGATTTTCCATACTGATTACCCAGCATGAATTTTAACAAGATTTTTGCAGCATCTCAGTCTTGCATTAAATGTGACAAGACTGAGAATGAATACTACAACCCATGTTAAAGTAGATCTAAACCCAAATTACCCAAATCACTAAAAATCTCATATAAGCTATAAAATGTTAATGTATTCTCAAATGTGGTTTTCAACCATTTTAAATGTGCAGCTTTTATTAAAATAATACCTGGTTTTCAGCCCCTGGTATAACCTAGAATAAAGTACTTGCTACAAATGCTAACATTTCACAAAATGTAAACATTAAAGAAAGGGAGCATAGCGGTGGTACATAGATGGTACTATACTCTAGCTAGGGAACATAAAGCTTTCCAGACTGCTACAGGAGCTGCCTAGAGGTGGGTTTTGCCTTTAAGAAGGCAAATTAGGCCTATTATTTAATCTTTTTAAGGTCCAGATAGAATCATCTCCTTGGACAGCATTATTTCATATTACTCTCTTGGGATATCCTTCCTCTATAAGAAACTTTATTTATTTGTGATGGAAGTGGTCAAGTGGACAATCACTAAACACAATGGTACATGGCAAGCCTTAAAATGCTTATAATTATAAACGTATGTCGTCCTCATACACTACAATATGCTTAGGAGATTTGGCAGCAATAGGGAGAGATCCCAACAGACCCACTTTCTAAAGATCCTCCCCGATGCCAACCCTATCCCAGCATCCCAAACCAATATCTAGTGTAGATGAATACTGTTGTACTCAGCACTAGGAATAAGCTTAAAGCAAAGTTCCACCCAAAAGTGGAACTTCCACATTAAGCACTCCTCACTCCCTTACATGCCACATTTGACATTACATTTTTTTTGGGGGGGGGGGGGTGGGTACCTGGTTTAGACAGGTACATTCTGTCCCACTTCCTCCTTCCGTCTTCTGGCCGCCTAGATGACTCCTCCTCTCCCCCTAGGTGGCCTCTCCCTCCTGGCAATCTTCAGGGACATGTCACAGGTCCCAGAAGATTGCCCGGCCACTAGGAGAGCGCAGCTCGACTCGCGCATGCGCAGTGTGTGCCTGGCCGTGAAGCCGCAAGCTGTCACGGCCGGGTGCCCACTGCTATGACGGTGCTGCAGAGAGGAGGGGGAGAGGAGCAGGGTTTCGGGCGGCCGCATCACTGGACTGTGGGACAGGTAAGTGTCTGTTTAAAAAGTCAGCAGCTATACTTTTTATAGCTGCTGACTTTTAATAAACTAAAAAAACAAGTGGAACTCCCCCTCCGCCTGCTTAGGTGTCTGGATAAGCACATGAACATTTGGCAGGGCAGGAGCCGAACACTATGTATAAAAGTAGTATTTACTGCTGCTTCTATACAAGATGCATGCCCAGCTCCATCTTTGAATACCATCCAGACTTTCAGTCAGGTGGGATTACGGTTAATCGTGATGGAGAATTTAGATTGGACTGTTATCTTATATAAACCGCAGTGACCTGACATGACCCCCACACCCCAGATGATGTCCAGTGGGACAAAACGCGTCAGATGGAGCTTGTGTTCATGACGTCACTGCGATTTCTGCTTTCATTCCATGGATTTGATGTTTATTTTCAGTGCCGTTTACAAGTGGATCTGTGTAAGTTTATACCTGTTTTTTTAAATATAGGGTTTAACATTGTTTTACACTATGTGTGGATGCTTGCTGTCTCTTCACATGTATCTGTGAACTGGGAGCTTGCCTGATGAGTTTATCCATGTGTCGGGAGCCTGTCCTTTGATAGCCGATATCTCCCACTTCATTCCGGATTTATTGGATTTCTATACCAGCCACTAGGAAGCGTTTGGATTCTGTTGGAGTGATTTAAATCCTTTAACTGCGCGTTTGACTCAAAAAATCCATAATTTCAGGTAAGCGTACTTTACACATTGGTGGTGGATCACAGATTAATGGTGGAGTTTCTTGATATTCCATCCTTTCACAGGCGATACCAATATAATTCTCCATGGGACTCATTTTTCACAGCAAGATTTTTACTTACTGGACTATTTAATTCCATCACCTATGAACTTTTTTTGTTGCACTATATTATCACTTGAATATTATTATTTATTTAGACCACCCTTGACACCTTGCATTGTCTGAAGTGGTTTATCTTATATTTCTATGGTATTGGGAGTGATATTTCTGGGCCATATTCAAATCATTATGATTTCCCTTTTTGAGGTACATTCTTTTCATTTTTAGTGCACCACTATATTGTATACCTATGTTTTATGCACTATATGTCTAGTAAAGTGCCAGCAGCTATGTATATTCTCTAAGCATAGTTCTATTACATTCTTTAATTTATATACAAGACAACTTTGCGTTGTCAATGGTTGTTGACGCCAGTGGGTGCATGCACCCCTGAGCAATGTCACTGGCCCCATTAATTACATGGCCAGGAATACCGGGACTGGTGTTCCCCCTTAGGCCCTTAAGGTCTCCTATGAATTTTAAGAGGGACCCCATACAAAAAAAATGCGCCGCCGGCCCATATCTGAGAACGCAAGAGAGGATTTTTGATACATATTAGTGGTATTATTCATATACCCTTAAGGTATATTCCTAATGTACGCTGCAGTAAATGTTACTGGCCAGGTTACTGTTTTTCAATTTCAGTTATGTTTTTAGTTAATTGTCTGGAACACATTGTTTAAAAACCTTTTCTATATAGATATTCAATAGTCTTCAGACATTTAAACAGCCGTATTTTGTCAAAAGGGAACACTGAAACCAGAAGGTATATAAAAATTATTTATTGTATGCTTATACAGAAATAAACTATACAAAATAGCACCCGGTGTTTCTGTTTAAGCAGGCTTTTGTTCAGTCATTTCCTATTATGGGATGACAACCTCCCAATAGTTTTGTCTTTACAACTATTGACACACATTGCACAGACATGGTTTCCATCATGACCATCAGTAAACCAGTCCTGAGCAATGTTGTGCAGCTCATGCTAGAGCAAGAGCATGTTGACAGAAGTGGATGAAAGAGACTGAAGGATATAATTAGCAAAAAAGGATAACCACGGTGAAAAGATTATTTAAAAAAATATTTTTATAATAGTGTTTCGGCTAAATAAATGTAATTTAGTTACAATTTTAGCTTATGCTACACTCTCTTTGAGTGTCATCCGTGTGTTACATGTAGCTCCACCAACCTGCCATTACCAGTATTATAAGCATTTTCACAGGAGCATCCTCAGGCAAACTGAACATGAAGGATATAAAGAACTTTTTAGTCCAGGACCCAGAGACAGAGTGCTTCAACAAGGGTACTTTGAGAATTATTGTCAGACCCTCAGCCCAGGCAACAATGTCTTGTCTCTCTGCCTTTCTCCCAGGAGACTGGATCCCTCACTGACGAGAAAAGAAAAATCTCCCCAGGCTTCCTGCTTATTTATTACCTTCCCAGGCACCCTGTGGATGCAGCCTTCAAGGGACTGGCCAGGGCATGATAAATATTTAGCTGATCATTTGAATATCCCTCCCTATGTTCTGGAAGCTTCTTCTAGAGGCAGGCAGAAGCAATTAAACTCTCAGCTCAGGAGTCCTGATCAGAACCAACTAATCAACAACCACTTCACTCACTACAATGGAGGCAAAAACTAAATTTACTTAGCAGGCTAACTACTACTAGGCATTACATACATACACATTTGTCATGTTTCATTTATATGCTTCAGAGAAATAGAATGCCTATTGAGATACTGTTCTTGTACATCAGGAGAAATACAGTATTACTAATACTCAATTACTTAAATCATACATTAAAAAAAATGCAGGGGAAAAAGTAATTTAACCACTTCCCTACCGCCCTATTCAGAATGATGGCCGGGAAGTGGTTGAGTTATCCTGACTAGACGTCATATGACGTCCAGCTGGATAACATTCTGGCGCGCACCCGGGGGGCCGCGCATAGAGGTGATCGGTGGTGTGGGGGGTCATTACGATCTCGGCAAAACGCTTCCATTGGAAGCACTTTACCATGTGATCAGCCATGACCAATCATGGCTGGTCACAGTTTAAACAGGAAGAGCCATTTATCGGCTTTTCCTGTACTTGTGTCTGCAGACCTGAGCAGTGGAGAGCCAATCGGCTGCTCTCCTGACAGGGGGGTCTGTGCTGAGGGTTTATCGCCACCCTAAACCACCAGGGAGCCTACCCAGGGACCACCAGAGATGTGCCCACCAAGAACCACCAGGGAGCCAATCAGGACCACCAGGGAGACCACCCTAGACCAACAGGTAAGGGGCACAGTGCCCAATATAGATGGCACTAAGTGCCACCTTCAGATGCCAACCTAGACCAGGGAAATGGCCCCTATCAGTGCATGTGCATCTGCGCACCAGTGCCCCTATCAGTGCGTACCAGTGCTACCTACCAGTGCCACCTATCAGTGCCCATCAATGCCACCTATCAGTGCCCAGTGCCGCCTATTAGTGCCAATCAGAGCCGCCTATGAGTGCCCATCAGTGCCACTTATCAGTGTCCATCAGTGCTGCATATCAGTGTCCGTCAGTGCTGCATATCAGTGCCACCTATCAGTGCCCCTCAGTGCTGCTTATCAGTGCCGCCTATCAATGCCCATCATTGCTGAATATAAGTGCCTCATCATCAGTGCCTGGCAGTGCCACCTCATCAGTGCCAATCAGTACTGCCTCATCAGTGCCCGTCAGTGTAGCCTCTTCAGTGCCCATCAGTGATGGAGAAAATGTACTTATTTACAACGTTTTGTGACAGAAACAGAGAAAAACTTTTTTTTTTTCAAAATTTTTGATCTTTTTTTATTTGTAGTGCAAAAAATAAAACCTGCAGAGGTGATCAAATACCACCAAAAGAAAGCTTTATTTGTGAGAACAAAATTATAAAAAGTTTGTTTGGGTACAGCATCGCTTGACTGCGCAATTGTCATTCAAAGCGCAACAGCACTGAAAGCTGAAAATTGGTCTGGTAGGAAAGTGTTTTAAGTGCCTCGTATTGAAGTGGTTAATCTGTGGCCTATTTATTGCTACAAGAATGAGGGATCAAGATAGGTAACCAATATACACTGATCAGCCATAGCAGTATGACCACTGACAGGAAAAGTAAATAACCTTGATCATTTCATTACAATAGCACCTGAAAGTTTATGGGATAATATTAGGCAGCAAGTGATCATGTTTTCCCATAAGTGATGTGCTGAAAGCAGGAAAAATGAGCATGCATAAGGATTTTAGGGACTATGACAAGGGCCAAAATGTAATGGCTAGACAAATGGGTCAGATCAACTCCAAAACTGCAGCTCTTGTGGGATGTTCCCGGTATGCAGTGGTCAGGCCCTACCGAAGGCGATCCAAGGAAGGAGAACCAGCAAACTTGAGAAAAGGTCACAAACAACCATGGCTCAATGATGCACAGGGGAGCGAAAGCTGGCCCATGTAGTCAGATCCAATTGAAGAGCTACTAGCTCAAATTGCTGTGGGATGTGCTGCAAAGATAAGTGTGATGGGTGGATGCCCCACCATGCAACTTACAGGACTTAAAGGTTTTGGTACTGATGGCTTAGTGCCAGATACTACAGCATACTTTCAGAGGTCTAGTGGAGCGCATGCCTTGACAGGTTATGGTGGGTGGTCATAATGTTATGGCTGGCCGGTGTATAAACTGAAAGACAAGTGATGAAATAACAAAGGTAAAGGGGAAAAATGAAGGAGAGATACGTAGAAAAGTGAAGGCAAGTACTGATTTGTACCACTGTTCTACATTTAATTGAAATTTCCTAACTGGCCAATATTTGAAGCATTTTGATCCTGCTAACTTCAATCATTTACTGAATAGGAACTGACAGGTTTACAACCTGGCATGAAAAGGGAAAATGGCAGCCATTCAATGAATTAAAACTATCATGGGATGCTGACAATGGGGGGGGGGGGCAGTAATTCATGTAATTAAAGTACAAAAACAATGTTCCCTATCAAACATCTTAACTAATCAGCAAAGAGAACCTATCACATCTGTTTTAATTAGTAATAAAAATAGAGGTCTCAGAAGTAGAGTTGAGCGAACACCTGGAAGTTCGGGTTCTGCTGGTCCGTCCGAACCTCGGGACAAAGTCCGGGTCCGGGTCCGGACGGAACCCGAACGATCGCACGGACAACGAACCCCATTGAAATCAATGGGGACCCGAACTTTTAGGCACAAAAATGGCTGTAGGAAAGTCCTGGAAAGCCCCAGAGGGCTGCAAAAGGAAGTAAAATGGGGGTAAGGGTAGGGCAAGCACCCTACAAAAAAATGGGGACAGGGAAATAACTTTAAATATTTTTAAAAAAATAAAAACATAAAAAAAGCAAAAATGGAGTTGAATGTGGATCATCTTCAAACTGTGTCTGAAAAGTATTAATGAACGGTAGAAGCCATATAACTGTTCTAAAATCATCTTCAAACTAGGGCAAGTGCCCTACAAATAAATGGGGATAGGGAAAATAAATTAAAATCAAG
>BLSH010002567.1:964609-975733 GCA_018402905.1 Glandirana rugosa
ACAGACCGGGTGGACCCAACTGGTCTACACATCTGTGGTGCGAGGGTACTGGCAAACATATGACAACGATCTTTCTTTAATAGAGATATGGAAAAGTGGACCACACTGATGATAACCCCTGTAGAGGGAAAAACAAGAAGATAAGGGATTCCTCTAGATATACCTGAAATTATATATTTATAAAACAATAGTACGTATACTTGAATACAACTATAGTGATATTATTAAAAAAAGTCAGTCTGTCCGCGACGTAAATACACAATATAATATACAATACCATAAAAAAGATACATGGTTACGATCGTCGGCAGTGAGAATAGTTAAATATCGACAAAACTTCGCGCTTATGTGGCATACAATGAAAAAAAAATTGTCTTTTCAAAAATAACAAAAGTATTAGTTTGTTCTCGTATCCATCGTATGTTCATTCTCAGCGAGTTGCTCGCTAATGTTTATTAGGTCATTAAGCGTCATTATAATCCGTCTATCTTAATATACTTATCGTCAGTTGTATTCACCGTCACAGTTTGTGTAAATAGTACGTTTTTCTGGCCTAATCAATGTTTAACTGCTATTCATATAATTCTATCTGCCTAATATTACTGCGAATTACTGGATTATTTGTAATCGCTCGTTGAGCGACTCTTACTTGTATGCTACCTATGCTCTTGTTTGATTATGAAAACAATAAAAACTTTTCTGTTAAAAAAAAAGTAACATACGGTGTATTCGCGCTTCAAAACAGCTATAAATTGATAAGAGTGACGGCTGCTAGCATTGGTACATAGAAAAAATACCATAACATATAATATAACACATAAATGCAGCGCCTGTCTGACTGAAAAAAATTATTATAGTGATATCAACATAAGTTCATATGCATGATAACAAAATATTTATATATTAAAGTCCATATAGATCTCCTTAGGGAATAGAAGAACAAAAAGGGAGATGTCCCCAATAGTAGTCACACCAGGTGAAAAGGTATAGAGATAATTTCTTTCTAGCAACAGTATACAAACGGTCATGGGAGCGTGGTGTCTACACATCTGGTCAACCCAGGTGGGCCAGACATGTAGACACCACCCTCCGATGGCTGTTTGTATACTTTGGATCCAATATGCTGCAGCTATGTACTACAATGCTTGAATCTTTCTGCTAAAATGTGAGTGCACTAATTGTTCTCAACAATAAATGTTTACGTTTTAATGGAATTACGCTATGTGCCTGCATTTTTCTTTTGGGTCTGCTGAGGATTATCGTTTGCCTGACCTTATATAAGCTTATTTGTTTGGAACCCTGGTTGCTACATTCCAAGGATATGAGGAAATCTTTTCCCACATGCGAGTTTGGCTGTTCCATTGATTTGGAGGCCACTATGATCTGGTAAGCTGCCTACTGATCCATTTTGGTGGTGGTTACACTGGACGTGTGCTGTGAAGAAATTACCTCTATACCTTTTCACCTTGTGTGACTATAATTGGGGACATCTCCCTTCTTCTTCTATTCCCTAAGGAGATCTATATGGGCTTTAATATATAAATATTTTTTATCACGCATTTGAACTTATGTTGTTATCACTATAATAATTTATTTCAGACAGACGCTGCATTTATATGTTATATTATTATTTTATTACAGGTACTTATATAGCACCGTCAGTTTATGCAACGCTTTACATATTTATTATACGTTTGCATCAGTCCCTGCCCTCAAGGAGCTTACAATCTAAGGTCCCTAACTCATCCACCTACTAGAGCCAGTTTAGACAGGATCCATTTAATTTACTAGCATGTCTTTGGAGTGTGGGTGAAACCGGGGTACCCAGAGGAATCCCAAACAGACACAGGGAGAAAATGCAAACTCCGTACAGGTAGTGCCATGGCTGGGATTCAAACCGATGACCCTAGTGCTGTCAGGTGGAAGTGCTAACCACTTAGCTGCCCACTACATATAAAAGAAGGGTCAGTTGGTTGAAGATGGCATTAGACTATAGGATTACTTTAGGTAAAGGTTGAATGAGGAAATACATCCATCACATTGTTTATGCTAAGAGAGGCAGAAAATGACTCAGCAGCTAAGCACTTAAACATCCTCACTAGTGACAGATGAATGCTTTATCATTTCTTTTAAGAATATAAATATTATGAATCAGGAGTTATTGTCCTTGACAGCTCAGCTCCGGGGATGAGGATTTGATGCAGCTGCTCCCAATGCAGGAATAGACAAGTATGCAGAACAAGAGGCTAGTTTAGAACTAGAGTTTAGTTTGGGATGAGTCAGGTTAGTGCTAGGGTCAGATATCAGAATTTGGTTAAGTTTATAGGGTAAGGCTTTGTGGGTAGACTGTTAAGGGGGGAGGGGGGGTGTGGAGAGAATAGAGAGTTACTTTTAGGAGTTAGTTTAAGGCATCATACACACGAGCATATTAACAAAACGAGCTGTAATGCCGGTACCGACGTCAGGAAAAAAATCAGCGTTTTGCATTGGCATTAATGCGCGTTATTGTGCGTCAGCGCTATGTCGCGTTTTGTTTGAAAAGACATCCCTCTGCTATTTTTGAACCTGAAAACACCGGCGCTAAAAATGCCGGTTAACATCGCTACAGTGTTAATGTGTGTTAGTAAGCATTTTAGAACGTGCTGGCCGTGGATTCTGCTTTCAGCTCACAAATGCCAATGCTATCTACAGCTCAAAAACGTCAGCGTTTGTATAGGGCCATTGAATAACATGGAGAGCTGCAAAAAACGTCCATGTGTATGGGGCCTAAAGCTGACGTTGGTCCAACTTCGACCAATACAAGTGTGTGTACCCTACCTTTGGGATCCCTGTGGAAGCTGGAAGTCACTATTGTAGGCATCACTACTACAGTGATCTCCACTGGCTTTCAGTTCCTGTGCCAAGCAGCTGCCCTGCTGCATTGTGAATATAGGTGGTTACTTGACAGCACATGTACCATTCAGAAAATGCAAAAGTGTCTATGATTGGACAAGGTGAAGCCGCATGGTGACATGACAATCTCCACAGCATTTAAGAGAGACCACTTTGCCTTCATTGTGCAACAGTTTGCATTCATTCATTCAGTACAGTGTTCTCTGACTGGCTTGCACAGTACTGACCTCAACCCAATAGAACACCTTTGGGATGAATTAGAGCAGAGACTGCGAGCCAGGCCTTCTCAACCAACATCAGTGCCTGACCTCACAAATGTGCTTCTGCAAGAATGGTCAAACATTCCCATAGACATACTCCTAAACCTTGTGGACAGCGTTCCCAGAAGAGTTGAAGCTGTTATAGCTGCAAAGGGTGGGCCAACTCAATACTGAACTCTACGGACTAAGACTGGAATGCCATTAAAGTTAATGTGCGTGTAAAGGCAGACCTTCCAATACTTTTAGTAATATAGTGTATGTATGTAAGAGCTCCTCTCCTATACTGGATCTGGGCTGCTCTGTGCAAAACCATTACACAGAGTAGGAAGTATAACATGAGCTTTAGGATTTATATTTTATTAGCGATGAGTTTTTGGCCTATCAATTTTACTTCAATACCTAGTATTTCCATCATTTCTGGGTCCTTGCATTGTTCTATTTACTATAGGCTCTTGTGATAAAAACTTCTATACCCACACTGCCATCACAATGATTGCCCTGAAGGCTGCTAAACTGTATCCTGCTTAATCTGGCAATGTCTAACTTGTAGCAATGTACACGATGGGCAGCCAAATTAATTGGCTGATAGTGACCTACTGCATCCAATGCAAATCCGTTTCAGAATGGCACTATGAGGCGCATAGCCTTTGAGGGACTAAAATCATTCTATGAGCAATCACTTGATTGATTAACACTACGTGTTATAAGAATTTAGAACTTCACAGTTTACAAAAAAAGTAAAATAGTGAAAACTTAATCCAATGTTGACACAATACTCGATACCCAAAAGTCATTTTTAAGCCAGCTAAAACATTGTGCTTTAAAAGCATTTTCTTTTTCAGAATTGCACTGAGAGATGACAGCTTGACTTTTGATGTTTAATTTACTCATGAGTCCCATGTTTTCTGCTCTTTTGAAATGGCCTAGACTTTCTTGTTATGACATTTCATAACCTTTATTGCTCTGAAGATTATTTTTACTTTGTCATTACATAATGATTGTACATTTTACTGTGCTCATCTTTTATTAAAGGGTAACTCCGCTTTCGTGGGAAAAAAAAAACAAAAAATAAATAAACATAATATACTGTGTATAATTGTGACACAAGTCATATTGTAATTGAACGTTATTAAATATTACCTTTCCCTTTCAATCTGCAGCTGCTGTCATTTTCTGAAAATGCAGTGAAATATGGCTACCTGGAGTTGTTCTGTACACAGAATGTGTACTGGCCACTCCGCAAAAACATAATTTCCTGCTTGTGTGATTGGCTCACCAATTTTCCCAAAAGTCTGCCTAAGATACAAGTCAGATTTCAGGCATCCCCTGCAACAAAAATGTAATTTTTGGAGAGATACTTTCAATAGGAACACATCTAAAGGAATGCAGGCCCAGCAGCTTTCCTCATTAGTGCCCTGCAGCTGCACAGCTGACAGATAATTATGAAACCACTCCCATTAAACCCACTTAGTACAGAGGCACAGAGAAACACAGAGAGATTTCTTCAGAATAATAAAAGGTAGGAATCTGCAACAAAGGTTGTTATAATCCTAGCAATGTACATAAATCACCCAGAGGGTAATGTTTTTTTCTCAACAAAAGTGGACTTACGCTTTAAACATTTTAACTTATTTCCAATAAAAGATCCAGTGTTTCTTGTGTATTTTTAGGCCTCATACACACTGCCGTTTTTTGACGCCTCTTTTTTTGCAGCTCTCCATGTTAGTCAATGGCCCCATAAAAACGCTGATGTTTTTGAGCCATAGAGGGCATTGGCGTTAGTGAGCTGAAAGTAGAACTCGCGGCCAGTGTGTTCTAAGGCTGTAAGGTTTTGGCGTTTTTGATGCGACGCTGCAAAACACTCACTAACGCCATACCGGCGTTAACCAGCGTTTTTGACGCCAATGTTTTTAGGTTAAAAAATAACAGAGGAATGTTTTTTTTTTAAAAAATGCCTATTGACGCCGATGCAAAACGCTGAAAAAAAACGCAGATTTTTCCTTGACGTCGGACCCGATGTTTTGCTTATTTTTTTACATACGCCCGTGTGAGGCCTTAGAGAAGAAACAAATGCATGCTTCAATGTTTAATTAATAATCAAAGAGTCTTAATTTTTTTAACAAACCTTTTGGGTTGTTTTTAATGCAAATAGAGACATCCAGGCACTAGAAGGGTTTCTTTGCTGTCTTTGCCTGTTGCAGTTAGTGACCGACAGTATGCAATTGCAAAACTGTATATTTTTTTTTTAGTAAAAATACAAATGAAGTGAAAATAGAAAAAAAATTAAGGCCTACTTTATTTAAACATTAAGCTTACCTTTTTTGAACTTTTTTTTCATGTTTTGGTATACCAATTACAATTATGAAAGTTCACTATGTTATATAGTATAAATCTAGACTGCAACATCCTGTTTTTAGTCCTTAAATATTCTTTCCCTGCACAGCTTGATCCCTTTTGGGGCGCTGTGGGTTTAGAGGGCTCCCCCGACCCTCTCTCCTGGCTAACTGCATCTCGGTGCCGGTGACGATCCGGAATAGATTGCTCTGTTGGTTGGACTTTCTAGTCCCAATCGTGTATTCTTGTCAAATTACTGGTTGATGCTTCTTTAGTCGTTCTTCGCAGCTTGTTATGTCTTCATACCCCCTGATACACAATTATTGTACCAAACATTCCTCAAAACTCATCTGTCCTGGTTGAAATTGATTGCTTCTGTTTCTTGTACCTTTGAACATTTTTCAGTAAAATATTTTGAAATTAAATATTCTTTCCCCAGCAGTGAATTTAGTTGCAGAGAGTTTGCTCTTCATTGCACTTCATGCGGAGAGTTTCCACTTTATTACAAAGATTATAAACTCCCCAATGTCCTCTAAGGACATTCCTCACTGTATAGTACCAACACACCAGCACACATATTTGCATATTCATGGGATTTCTGTTGTACATGGAATTCAGATTTAAAATTTAATCTGGGTTGTTTATATAAAAAAATGGCATAGGATTTATTTGTTTCGCTGCTTAGTAACCATTTTCTCTATAGATCTATACCCTGCAAGGTACGTGGATCCAAACTTGGGGGATCTCAATGTAGAGCTTGGTGGAATGCAGAAGCAAAAAGGACATTTTTAACCAGTAGGAAGAGAGAAGACTTTAGCAGTCTGTTGCTTAGGTTTATTCCACTGGGGAAGATGGATATCACTGCCACCGGTAGCATCCTTGATGGTGTTGTCAAGAGCTAGTCCAAAGATAGGTTTTCTCTCAAAGACAATGTGGATATCACTGCCACCGGTAGCATCCTTGATGGTGTTGTCAATAGCTAGTCCAAAGATAGGTTTTCTCTCAAAGACAATGTGGATAAAACTTTTTACACAAAGGTTCTGCAGTCCAGCACTTTAGCTAAAGTTCCATACACATATGAACTGACATGATATGCAAGAGACAGAAGACTAATAGCAAGCTGTCACAGTGGAAGTTTAAAGCTGCATTGGTTTGCTATATGCATTCTACAAGTGTAGGATCAAGCTAGGCAGCAGTTTGATCTATCTTAGGGGATTTTGACCAGTCAGACATAGTCTGACAAAATAAAGTCACAGCTAGGATTGGAGAAAGGACAGAGCCCACCAGCGAGAATAGATCTCTAGAATGGGCTAATAATCACTTATTGGTTGGATCCTTAAAGCTGAACTCCAGCTTTTGCTACACTTTACAAGTGTAGCTGGCCCAAACAAACTATGTCTCTCACTAATATGTGAGGCCGTTGGATGTGCAGTATAAACTGTATGTAGGTGAGGCTACATACAGCATACTGCACTTCTGGATTGGAGCCGAGACTTCCTGTCTCATACCCGGAACACACTAGAGTCTATCTGATCAGGCTCAGCCAATCATAGAAAGTCGTGTATTCTATCAATAAATAAAAATTCCTCTAATTGGCTTTGTTAAAGGTTGTGACATCATCAGCCTGCCTCTCTGATTCAGCCAATCAGATGAAGCTTTGTATTCATTGCTAGAATACATTGCTTTTTCTGATTGGCTGAGAGCTGACTCTAGTATTTTCCGGGTATGAAACATGAAGTCTCAGTTCAAACCTGGAACACAGTGTGGTATGCTGTATGTAGCCTTAGCTACATACAATTTATACCACACATCCAGAGGCCTCACAAGTTAGTGAGGGACATTGTTTGGGCGTAGCAAAAGATTTAAGGATCCAACCAATAAGGGATTAGTAGGCCATTCTAGAGATCTATTCTCATTATTCAATCCTAGCTGTGACTTTACTTTGTCAGACTATGTAGCAAAAGCTGGAGTTTAGCTTTAAAACCATCTTTGTCCTCTATCAGAATAGTAAGTGTCCTGTTAAGATGGGACACTGCCAAATCCACAGTGGGAAAAGATCACCTCTGCACAAAATCCTCAAAATGGATACAAGACTTTAGGGTGAGCAAACAGCTTGTTATGATGTTTCCAATCTGCTTGTAAAGTAAGCCTGGGGTCCTGGTTGCCTATGTCAAGATCATGAAGCCGCTATAACCTGAGCTAAGTAACTTTTATCGTATTCCTATTGTATGCAGACCTTCGTTCATGTTTATTCGCCATGGAGTAGTTAGTATTTTGCTTGTTGTATGTATATCTTCCAGTCTTGTATTGTTTTCCTAGAATTGTATTAATTTGTATGTAAAGTATTTTTGTTTAGTAAAGGCACATTAATACACTACAGAGTTTCAATTGCTTCCCTGGCTTATGCTACAAAGTAACCTTAACCACTTAAGGACCAGAAGGATTTACTCCCCTTAATGACCAGGCCTTTTTTTTGTGATACAGCACTGTGTCGCTTAAGTCCTTTTTTCCCCACAAATAGAGATTTCTTTTGGTGGTATTTGATCACCTCTGCGCTTTTTATTTTTTGCGCTATAAACAAAAAAAGACCGACAATTTAAAAAAAGCAAAAAAAAAAACAAAACAATATTTTTAACTTTTTGATATTCAAAAAAAAAAAGTAAAAAAAAAAATTCTTCATCAGTTTAGGCCAATATGTATTCTTCTACATATTTTGGTAAAAAAAAAATTGCAATAAGCGTATATTGATTGGCTTGCGCAAAAGTTATAGCATCTACAAAATAGGGGATAGATTTATGGCATTTTTATTATTATTATTATTATTTTTACTAGTAATCATGGGGATCAGCAATTTTTAGGGGGACTGCAACATTGCGGCAGACAGATTGGACACTTTTGACACTTTTTTGGGACCAGTGACACTTATACAGCGATCAGTGCTATAAAAATGCACTGATCACTGTATAAATGACACTGGCAAGGAAGGGGTTAATGCTAGGGGGTGATCAAGGGGTTAAATGTATTCCCTGGGAAGTGTTTCTAACTGTGGGGGGAGTTAACTGACTAGGAGTGCAGAGAGATCGCTGTTCCCAATTACTAGGAACAGACAATTTTTCTCTACTCCCCTGACAGAACGGGGATCTATTTGTTTACATTGACAGATCCCCATTCTGTCTTTCTGTGGAGTGATCAAGGGTGACCAGCGGACATCGTGGTCGCTGGCCACACGCATCGGCTCCAGTGCCGTGTGTGCGCCCACTGTATCTATTGCACGAAGTGACGTACAGCTACGGCGATTCGCACAACAGAGCCAACCTGCGGCAGTATAACTATGGCAACTGGTCGGCAAGTAGAACTATAGGCAAAACTTTTTTTTCCCATTAAGGATAGAGTAAGGGAGGATTATAACCCCTGTCTGATTTTTTTTCCACCATCTGTGTCCCATTGCAGAGATTTCCCTTCCCTTCCTGTTCATAGCCAAACAGGAAGTGAGAGGAAATCCCTGTAAATTAAAAGAATTACTTGGGGACCCCCCGGTCACCTGAACTAGTGTCCCCATTGGAAGATTTCCCCTCTATTGCTATCCTGGGGACAACCCAAAATTTGGGATTTTCTTTTACTTTCATTGTTATTGGTAAACAAGACAAGTAGAGAGAGTGAATCTCCTTAACAGGGACATAGACAACAATAAAAACTAACAAGCATTTAATCCCTCTGCACCCTATCCAAAACTAAAAAATACATTTAGCCTTTAGTTATACTTTAATAGAAGCAAAGCAAAACAGCACTATATTAATAAGAGCCAAAGTGGTTGAGTTTCATTTGAGAGTAATAGCTGTAGGCTGCAACTCCTCAGAGGCAAGCTTATTGGTGAAGGATTGGAGTGACTCAGAATCAGACAATCTCTGGGCTGATGACTCTGGGGCTAACACCACAGGCAAATCAGACATATAATCTACAGGAGAGTGCGAGCGGGATCACGCTTCTGGCCTCTGCGATCAGTGTCAGCGCATAACTGATTGCTATGTATGTATACAAATCTTGTAGGACCTCAGTCAAGAGGGAAGATGACTCAGACACACCTAAAGGAGTCAGGAGAGCCCCAGAACTGTTAGTTGAAAGTAATTGTTGGGGGCACCTGAAGATGGTGGCAGATGAAGGTCGGATGGACAGAGGTGACCAATATCACTGTAGTCAGGCAGAAGGAAAATATCTAAGATCAAATTTTTACATGGCTCCTTTCAAACAGAAGCAGCAGCAGGGAGACTTTTTTGACTCTATATATCAGGAAAGACCACAGTGTGCACTCCAACCAGCAACTGATGTCAGTGCCCTTGTGTGATTATTATTAGAGCCAAAGAGTGGCATCTAGTATGAATGACTACTGAGTGGTGGATAGAGTTGAGTGAACCCGAACTATAAAGTTCGGGTCCGTACCGAACTTTGGGGTGTCCATGACCCGGACCCGGACATTTGAAAAAAAAGTTTGGGTTCGGGTATTTTATCCCGCCTGTTCAATAGTTGCAGGGCAGCCAATCAACAAGCGTTTCACTGGTTTGCCCTTAGAAGCCATCACAGTCATGCCTACTAATGGCATGGCTGTGATTGGCCAGTGCATCATGTGACCTAGCCTCTATATAAGCTGGAGTCACGTAGTGCTGCATGTCACATGCTCTCAGGCTAGTGTAGGGAGAGGATGCTGCCGGCGCTGTGAGGGACAGATTGCAGATATAATAACACCTCATCCTGCATTACAGAACAATCTGATTCTGGACTAGGTAGAGATTACTACTACTACTGCTTTGAGGGACAGATTGCAGATCTCATCCTGCATTACAGAACGATTTGATTCTGGACTAGGTAGAGATTACTACTACTACTGCTTTGAGGGACAGATTGCAGATCTCATTCTGCATTACAGAACAATCTGATTCTGGACTAGGTAGAGTTTACTACTTCTGCTTTTAGGGACAGATTGCAGATCTAATAACATCTCATCCTGCATTACAGAACGATCTGATACTGGACTAGGTAGAGTCTACTGCTTTGAGGGACAGATTATTGTTCTAAAATCATCTCCTAGTTCTATAGGGTCAGGTTCCTGCTGTTGCTGTAAGGGACAGATTATTGTTCTAAAATCATCTCCTAGTGCTATAGGGAGAGGTTCCTGCTGTGGCTGCAAGGGACAGATTATTGTTCTAAAATCATCGCCTACTGCTATAGGGTCAGGTTCTTGCTGTTGCTGTAAGGGACAGATTATTGTTCTAAAATCATCGCCTACTGCTATAGGGTCAGGTTCCTGCTGTTGCTGTAAGGGACAGATTATTGTTCTATAATTATCTCCTAGTTCTATAGGGAAAGGTTCCTGCTGGTGCTGTAAGGGACAGATTATTGTTCTATAATCATCTCCTAGTTCTATAGGGAGAGGTTCCTGCTGGTGCTGTAAGGGACAGATTATTGTTCTAAAATCGTCTCCTAGTTCTTTAGGGCTGTCTCTCTGCTGCTCCTGTAAAAAGTCCTGCAGAATAGACATTCAGACCGGCCTCACACAGCCATTGGTATACTTGTTTTTTTGAATATGCCTCAATATTTTTGGGGCTACCCCAATTAGAAAAAAAAAAAACAAACAAACAAAAAG
>BLSH010002567.1:975743-1009630 GCA_018402905.1 Glandirana rugosa
GGATTTCTTGATCCTCTGCTAAAATCTTGTTATTAGACAGGGAATGTCGTGGTCGTCCTTGGAGAGGGATATCTTGATCCTCTACTAATATCTTGTTATTAGACAGGGAATGTCGTGGTCGTCCTTGGAAAGGGATATCTTGATCCTCTATTAATATCTTGTTATTAGACAGGGAATGTCGTTGTCGTCCTTGGACTGGGATATCGTCATCCGCTACTAAAATCTTGTTATTAGACAGGGAATGTCGTTGTCGTTCTTGGACTGGGATATCGTCATCCGCTACTAAAATCTTGTTATTAGACAGGGAACGTCGGTGTCGTCCTTGGAGAGGGATATCGTGATCCTCTACTAAAATCTTGTTATTAGACAGGGAATGTCGTTGTCGTCCTTGATTGTTCTATAATCATCTCCTAGTTCTATAGGGAGAGGTTCCTGCTGGTGCTGTAAGGGACAGATTATTGTTCTAAAATCGTCTCCTAGTTCTTTAGGGAGAGGTTCCTGCTGCTCCTGTAAAAAGTCCTGCAGAATAGACATTCAGACCGGCCTCACACAGCCATTGGTATACTTGTTTTTTTGAATATGCCTCAATATTTTTGGGGCTACCCCAATTAGAAAAAAAAAAAACAAACAAACAAAAAGTGTTGGCTACCTCCTCCTCCTCCTCCTCCACCACCGCCACTTCCACCTACACTGCCATGGTCACGGCCTAGTCAACCTCTAGGCTCCTACTCCACATCCACCCCCTTCCCATTTTTATTTTTTTATTTGATTTTAAGTTATTTTCCCTATCCCCAGTATTTTGTAGGGCACTTGTCAGACTCTTACCCCCATTTTACTTCCTTTTGCAGCCCTCTAGCACTTTCCAGGACTTTTTTACAGCCATTTTTGCGCCGAAAAGTTCGGGTCCCCATTGACTTCAATGGGGTTCGGGATCCAGGGTCAAGTTCGGGTCAAGTTCGGTACCGAACCCGAACTTTTTCGCGAAGTTCAGCCGGACCCGCCGAACCCGAACATCCAGGTGTCCGCTCAACTCTAGTGGTGGATATCTCAATATGCACAAGCAGCATACTTTGACAACAAGTATGGAGGAAAGGAAGCCATCCAGGTGAATGATAGTCACCTTACCTCCAGGAGCTCATCCAGTCCGCAAGCTGTGCAACGATTCAATCCAAAAAGTTGTGACGTCACTCAATAGAGGTGAAGCTTAAGTAGTGATTTTATTGAAAAATCAAAAATTTCAAGATAACATCCATAAAATGTACAGACAGGAACATACAAGGCATGGCAGAAATGTGCAGATGGATTAACGCGTGTAACGAACCTTTGTTCGCTTAATCATAATCTCAATATCATAATTTGAGCTGGGCATATCTGTCTGTAGTGTTTTGTTATCTCTCTTCAAATAGCTATGTCCCATAGCTTTCTCTTCTTCCTTAGCTCTGTTATCAGCCTAAGTTCTCAATCGTTCTTGTGAGTCGGGACATAGAATTAGAGTCGTGGGAGGTTGCTAAAAATAGATTAGCAGGCTGCTAAACAAAACACAGGCAGTGCTCTGCATGTGTGGGGAGGGGGTGTGTGCCTTTCCCCTCCCAGATAGGAATGAGGAAGTGGAAAATCTAACAGAATGTGCATTTTCTAAGCAGTATATCAAAGGGAAGACAGAAGATATACATGTAATACTTATATAGGGAGGTTTGTGTCATCTCTGTGTATCATCTGAGGCTGTTCACTTCACTGGGTATATGGAGGGTTTACATCCACTTTAAGTGCTCCCAGAGCCTTGAATCCTGGGGTACTCTAATATGCAAGCGCTGACACCTCCTGACAATGTCTCTAGCCTATACAATCTTTCCACACCATCCTATTGGTTAATAAGTCTGCGCCATCAAATTAATGAACCAGGGGAGGGAACAGCTGACATTAGAAACCTAGAAAAATAGAAGAGTAATATAAAAAAAAGACCAAGTGGTCCATCGAGTCTACCCCATTTTTCAGTTCACCTTTCAAGAAAAAATAATAAATCCACATATTTTTGCAGGAAAAAAATGTGCATTTATTATTTTTTTTTCGCAGGAGCCTAGAAAGCATTGCAACCCTGATCAGTGGATGGAGAGTGCAATGGTCAAGTTTCTGCTGACAAGCTTTCTGCCCGTACCTTCATATGAGCTTTTTGTTGAAAGCTGCCAAGGCTCATGAAAAATCTATGGGGGCAGTTCATCTGAACTACAAGCTGTCATCTGCGGTGCATGATGGTAGTTGTGGCTCATTAATTCAAAGGGAACTGTGAATGAATTGTGAAGGCGGGTGCGGCGAGAAGATCCTCCTCTCTGTGTCAGGGGGAACCTGTGGCAGAAGCTGGAACATGTTACATGTTCCACTCTAAATATGGCTGGAACATGCAACATGTTCAAAACAGTAAACTTAGCCTTTAACAGCAACATGCTGCGCTGATGTGCACTGGTTGACAATGGAACATGCTGTGTTTAAAGTGGTTGTCAACTTGTGACAACCACTTTAACCAACAGGTAAGCCTATAATGCACGGTTCAGGAGATATACAGTGTACTAGACGCGCCAACCTCATTTCGACACATGCTCAGTGAAGAAATGGCCTCCGTGCCGTTTCTTCACTGTGATCGTGCCGTCACTGGCGGCTCCCGTGCACATGCGCGGGAGTGATGTCACACGACTCCGGCCAGTCACAGAGCCGGAGATCGTGGCACCGAAAGGAAGAGGGGCAGAAGATGGACGCTGCCAGCACAGGGGACAGCGCTGGACATCGCAGGCTTCGTTAGCAGGTAGGTGGCACATAATGGGCTACTATGCGATGCATAGTAGCCCATTATGCTTCTACTTTACAGGGGAATGTAGAGGAAGTAAACCCCATCTGGGTTTACTTCCTCTTTATACCCACCACCACATACTAAAATGCTGCACCATGAGTTAAGAAAAAGAAGATAAACTATTTTGGCTTCTGCTGTTGAAGATAATACACATCAAGGCAACAAGTTCAAAATGCTGGTCACTGAATGTCAGCTCAGGTGTGTCCAATGGGCGCTAAATGCAGCACACATGGTGTGAATCATAGACATGCGCACAGGGTGTGCTGGGTATGCCTGGGCACACCCTAATCACCCTGTGTGGCACAGATTGCCCTTGCTGCCCAGGCCCCCTGCAGCTCTGCTGGCTTCCCTCCTCTCCCACAAATTGCTGCGGCGGATCATTTCAGGATGGAGAGAAGGGGCCAGTAAATATGTCCTTTAGCAGCCCCTTCCTTTTCTAAATAAACACAATGAGTGATTGGCACCAATCGCTCCTGTGTCCATTCATAACTGAGGCATAGTAAACTTTGTTTACTACCCTTCAGTTTGTGAATGAACAGGAAGCTGCTCAACACAGAGCACTTCCCATTTATTCACTGTCCAGTGCAGCTGAGGCTGCAGAGAACTGTAGGATCTCCATCCTCAGCCCCTGAGTGAGAAGGTTTGAGCTTTGGGATGCACACCCTAATGCAATAGGCTGCGCACACCTATGGTGTGAATCCAGCCTAAAATATATGGACAGTGATGGTGGTTTATTGGTCTGTTCACTTCCATATTGTAGCACCTTGAGAAAGATGGACTGAGCTTCACTGAAACGTTGATAATAAAAATGCTGCTGTTTTGATTTCCTTTGCAAGACCCGCGAGTGTCTCTATACCTGTTTTGAACAGCGATGATTAGGTGGCTGGTGTTATTCTGTATCCAGCTACCAATGTTTCCATTGGCAGGTGTACTTTAAAGTGATTATAACACATTATACTTACCTGCTCTGTGCACTGGTTTTGCACAGAGCAGCCCCTTTCCTCACGTTATTGGGTCCACGGCTGACAGTCCTGGCTCCTCCTCCCCGTTGAGTGCTTGCTATGGGGGCACTCATGCGGGCTCGTTCCCAGTTGGCTGCACATGTCCATTGCCCCACCCCCGCTCCCTCCTCATTGGCTGCAATTGATAGTAGTGGGAGCCAATAGCGCCTGCTGTTGTCTCTGAGCCATTGAGGAGGGAGGGAGATTAAAGAGCCGCTGCTCTGCTGCACAGAGCTGGATCGATATTGAGCTCAGGTATGTATGAGAGGGCTGGATGGGAGCTGAAGGTTTTTATTTTACCTAAATACAGAGAATGCAGTAAGGTAAAAAAAAAAACCTTCTGCTTTAGAACCACAAGCATCACAGAATTTCTGACAATTGCCTATTGACAAGCAGCCTATCACACGTTCAAGGCAAATTACTAAAGCATTCCTAAAGCTCATCACTGATCCCTATGACAACAATTCCAGCTGTTACACATCAGGACAGTACTAAAAGTCAAATGCTCTAAAAATGCCACATTTATTAAAAATATGAACCATGATTTACAAGCAGCTTGCCTGTGGTGAACAAATGCTGGTAATAAGTCCTGTTTGCATGAGCCTTAATTGAAAGTAATATTTGCTCAGAGAGATGTAGGAAACTGCTGTGATCCACATATTTATGACTTTGCTTCCATACTTACATTTTTCTTTTTAACCCAAATAAAACTGCCTCTTCCCAGAGAACATTATTGTCTGACAATATCATTAACAAATTCCTTACTCCATTCCAAAAAGAGCATATGGTTTCATAACACTTTGATTAGAAGATCAAATCATATTTGTTTAAAGTCGATTTTTATGAATTTGTAATTTAGCAACAGCCTCTGTCTTCTCAGGGAATATGGAGAAACCATCGCTCCCCATTCTCACACATACCGCTGTTCACTATTATTTAGGTGGTTCATCTGTTTTAACCACTTCAGCCCCGGAAGGTTTAACCCCCGTAATGACCAGGCCATGTTTTGCGTTACGGCACTGCGTTACTTTAACTGACAATTGCGCGGCCGTGAGACATTGTACCAAAATAAAATTTATGCCTTTTTTCCCCCCACAAATAGAGCTTTCTGTTGGTGGTATTCGATTACCTCTGCAGTATTTATTTTTTGCTCTATAAACAAAAAAAGGCCGCCAATTTTGAAAAAAAAACAACAATATTTTTTACTTTCTGCTATGAAACATATCCAATAAAGAAAAAAATTAAAAATCAAATGTCTTCAGTTTAGGCCAATATGTATTTGGCTACATATTCTTGGTAAAAAAAACCCAATAAGCGAATAATGATTGGTTTGCGCAAAAGTTATAGCGTCTACAAAATAGCAAAATAGGGGACATATTTATGGCATTTTTATTTTTAATTTAATTTATATATATATATATATATATATATATATATATTTATTTGTAATGGTGGTGATCAGCGATTTTTAACGGCACTGCGATATTGCAATGGACAGATCAGACACCTGACACTTTTTTGGGAACCAGCGACACTAATACAGGGATCAGTGCTAAAAATATGCACTGACACTCTACAAATTACACTAACAGGGAAGGGGTTAACATCAGGGGAGATCAAAGGATTAAATGTGTTCTCTGTTTGTGTTTTCTTACTGTGGGGGGGAAGAGCTCACTGCATGGACACAGTCAGTGATCCGTGTTCCTGATTAGCAGGAACACAAGATCAGTGTCCACGCCTGACAGAACAGCGGTCTGCCTTGTTTACATCGGCAGACCACCGTTCTAGCTCTGTGGGGAGCAATCGCAGGTGGCCGGTGGACATCACATCCACCGGACCCACTGATTGGCTCCCTTTGTGGCCAATCAGCATGCGATTGCACCCCCCCCCCCCCCCCAGTGGCTATTGCACAGTCACATACAGGTACGTGATTTTGTGACATAGAGCCACCCTGCCGCAGTAAATATGTGGTAGGCGGTCGGCAACTGGTTAAGTCAGTAAACATGGTTTCTTTACTGTGAAAACCTCCTGTGTCATCCATCTCACCCTCCATATGACACTAGGAAACTAAAAATGTAGTTGCTACCAGTGCCTAGTATCATTTAAATTACTTCCCTACTGTTGTAGTTAAGCACGGTACAACACTTCACTGCTAAACTCTATAAGTAACAGGAAGGTCAAAGACAACAACTGTATTAGAAAAATTGGGACATAATCTTAAAATTCTACATTTTTATTGCACAACACACATTGGGATTTAAATTTTTTACATTATTGAAGTGGATGTAGCCTATTACGGTTTGCTTTTTATAAAAACTGGAACTTTTTACACTATGAGAGGCCGTCCTTCCTTTTGTTTTCTCCATAAACATCTGCACATGCCACGAGAACCCACTGTGGAAGGAGGATACCGGTGAATCTCGGAAGACCACCAAAGTAATTTTTGACTCCTCTTTGTCATAGGACAAGAGGATCAACTACGTCTGGTGAGTAAGAACCCTTATTAAACACGTGGTGGATTGGTGGCACTGGAGAGAAATCCAATATATGAAGAAAAGCACAAGGCACTTTATTTTATGTTGAAGATTGCACCATTTGCACATACTTATTGGGACTGAGCACTTTGTAATGAATATTTTGTTATCAATACAGGTACTGCTATTGGTTCACTTTAGACAGTTTATATGTTTTTGGAGCACACAATCATTGTGCAAATGTCATTGATTGATGGATGTTAGTTGCATTAAAGCGGAGTTCCACCCAGTTAAAAATCAGCAGTTACAAAAAGTATAGCTGCTGACTTTTAACAAGCGGACACTCACCTGTCCCAGGCTCCAGCGAAGCCCGAAGGCTCGCTCTTCTCCCCCTCCCCTTGGCAGCGCCAGCATCACAAGTGTGGGCATCCGGCTTTGGCTCCAAAGCCGGGCGCGCAATGCACATGCGCGAGTCACGCTGCGCTTTGTGAATGGCCGGTGTATCTTCTGAGAACTGTGACATGTCCCAGAAGATTGCAGAGGGGGGGTGTGAACTTCCTTCCAAAGCCGTGGCTCTAGGAGAGGAAGTGGATCTGGGACCCTGTCCCCCCCCCCCCCCCAATTGTGGCATGTCAGGGGGTCACCTTCTTTTAAAGCGGAAGTTCCACTTTTGGGCGGAACTCCGCTTTAAGGAACTCACCTGGGATTGTACAATCAATGCAATAGGGATTGTTCTATTGGCACTGATTTAGACTCAATATATTGCAAGTGCTATTTACACATAGGGTTCACCCTTTGGGCCTGTATATATACAGAAAGTTGTATTTTTTTTATCAGTAGTGGTTACAACTGGAAATGGAATAAATGTTATACTTATTGTGATTTATTATGTGGCTGTTATATTTTGCACAGACCTACCTCGTTGGAAATTAGTTAATTTCCCTTGTTTGGGTGGTGGATACTTTCTTTTTTGTAATAACCCTAAGTGGCACATTTTTTTCTAAGGTGTCTGTATTATACTTTTGAAGATTTAAGTATATTACCAAAGTCTACGCCACACTATACTTTATAATAGAGTGTGCCCTAGGTGTGAGGATTTGCTGATTAGTTTATGATACTGTGCTTACCCTCTGTGTATTTAATCAGGAGGTCAAACCTCTGCTTTATTACAAGTGGAAATGCTTACTTGCTAACTGAATTACAGGATGTAATTGCTGATGCTGGAGCTGTTACGGCGGAGAGCCACCTACGGGACTTATAACTGTAAACTCCCAAAGATAGGAATGAAAAGGAGGAAAGCCTATAAACTTTGCACAATAGAGTGCAAATACAACATTATTTTTACTTTGACATAATAAACCTTTTTTTTCTTGCAAAAACATATTTTTTTTAAAAATAGTACTTACGTGGCAAATCACAATAAAAATGTTCTACAAAAATGTGATCATGAGTGTTATGTTGAAATGCAAAACTGAAATATATAGATGCAGTCATTATCATTTTTACAATTTACATAGATTGCTCTTCTGTTGTGCTCTGAAGTAACTACTAATTACCCACATGTTCTAGATTAAGAAGTACTCTTGTCTTTAGCATGAATGAGCACATGATTAATTTGAAGATTACTTAAGCCTTGGAGGAAAATAAAGTATTTACAATTTATCAGAAATGGCCTGTCAAGCTGCTGGAGAAAGTAACCTACATAACAGCAGCAGTGGAATTATTTGACGCGTGTGAAACTTCTTTATAGCCGCTAGACAAATGGCTGCCACACAATCATAATTTTACCACTGACTTCTACACGCAAAGAAGGATTTACATTCTGACATGAAAATCTGACATTAAATGATAATACTTCATTTACAAGAATGAAAACCACTCTTGCAAAAATGAATATTAACCACTTCCCATCCGGGCCAATTCTGGCACTTCGCTCCTACTTGTAAAAAAATCATCATTTTTTTCTGGAAAATTACTCAGAACCCCAAAACATTATGTATGTTTTTTTAGAAGAGACCCTGGGGAATAAAATGGCGGTTGCTGCAACTTTTTATATCACAGGGTATTTGTGCAGTGGTTTTTCAAAGGCGTTCTTTTGGAAAACAAAACAATTTCATGAATTAAAAAGAAACAAAGCAGTAAAGTTAGCCTGATTTTTTGTATAATGTGAAAGATGATGTTACGCTGAGTAAATAGATACCTAACATGTCACGCTTTAAAATAGCACACACTCATGGAATGGCGCCAAACTCTGGTACTTAAAAATCTCCATAGGCAACGCTTTAAACATTTTTACAGGTTACCGGTTTAGAGTTACAGAGGAGGTCTTGGGATAGAATTGATGCTCTAACGTACACGGCTATACCCCACATGTGCGATTTGAACGCAGTTTACATATGTGGGTGTGACATACGTATGTGTTTGCTTCTGTGCATGAGCACGTAGGGATGGGGGCGCTTTAATTTTTTTTTTATCCTTTATTTAATTATTCTTATTACAAGGAATGTAAACATCCCCTGTAATAGGAATAGTGCATGACAGGCCCTCTTTATGGAGAGATGTGGGGCTGAGATCAAATAAATAAACTTGCTTTCCAGCCGCGTCCCCGGCATTGCTTACTTCTGCCGATTCGGACATGACGTGATAACGTTGTACCCGGGCCTCTGAGGGTCATAGAGATGACTGTCTGGTCACCAGAAATCTATATGCTCAACTTCCAGCGGAGACCAATTCGTTCTCTGGCTTGCGAGCGAGCTGGTAGAAGCACCGAAGGGCGGCGGGAGGGGGGGGGGGGGGTGAAACGTCCCCTCTGCCACCTGTAAGAACGATTAAGTGGTGGAACTGCCGCTATGATTGTTCTTATGGTGCACAGAATCACCGGCTGAAAAAGATGATATCTGGATGATGTCTGTAGCTGCAGGCATCATTCAGATATCCCCACTCAAAGTCCATGACGTCATATGATGTACCTTGGACGGGAAGTGGTTAAAGTAAAATTCTACACACCATCGACAATTAATAATTCATTTGGAAAAGGACAGTTACTATACAGTCTGGTTTTATAGCTGACATTTAGATGTTGACATTGGATTACATTAGCCAATGCTACCTTTACTATCACTGTTAATAAAATGTAACCCAAGCAATAATAAACTCTGTTATAATGCCTCTTTAAATTTGACATTCATTTCAAATTTAATTTCAAGACACAATGCTTGTGTCATTCTCCTTAGTGTAGTAATTCACTGGCAATGTAATTATGAACGTTAAGGGGATGCTGATTATGTTTCAGGGAACAAGGACAAAAACAAGAATCCCTTCTCATGTGACCCCACACCAGTGGTGTAACTACCCTGAATTTGCCTGATACTATCCAGCGTACATGATGGAGGAAGACGATAGAGCTGCCCAAAATCACAAACTACCTCACATTTAGCAAGGACAGCAGGGAAGGGCATTATAATTATAATCCAAATACCATTTTGTGCATTTCTTATCATAGCAAACACATGGTTAGAACCTGTAAAACCTGGTATCTATAGCGGCTTATAAAATGAATGCATGAATAGTGCCACTCAGTGATATATACCATCTACAGTAGACGTGTCTGCCAATTATAAACCAACATTCTAATCTAATAGTCTCAAATAAACAAACCAAAACATACACTTATATTCCCAAAACTATTGGGACACCTGCCTTTACATGCACACAGGGGCGTAACGATAGGGGTTGCAGGGGTTGGGATTGCAACCGGGCCCCATGCTCCAGGGGGCCCACTGGATAGGAGTGATGGCGAGGGTGGTATTTAGAAGTTTTATTTATTCCATTTTGCTCCTAATGCAGGAGATTGGTTCCTCTATATGCTGCCCCTGCCCCCCTCCTATCCAGTTTACTTGTGTTCTGCTGTTCCCAGGGCCCCGCTGCAGGACCGTAATAAAGGGACCCGTGATAGGAGTAAAGGGCCCCAGGATCAGCAAGATGAGGGAAGGGCCCTGGCCAGAGGTCAGGGGGGGGCCCTTCCTATTTTCTTGCACCCGGGCCCTGAAGGTTCTAGTTACGCCTCTGCATGCACATGAACTTTAATGGCATCCCAGTCTTAGTCTGTAGAGTTCAATATTGAGCTGGTCCACCCTTTGCAGCTATAATAGCTTCATCTCTTCTGGGGCTGTCCACAAGGTTTAGGAGTGTGTTTATGGGAATGTTGACCATTCTTCCAGAAGCGCATTTGTGAGGTCAGGCACTGATGTGGATGAGAAGGCCTGGCCTGCAGTCTCCACTCTAATTCATCCCAAAGGTGTTCTATCAGGTTGAATTCAGGACTCTGTGCAGGCCAGTCAAGTCCCTCCAACCCAAACTCGCTCATCCACACTATATTGTTAGGTGGGCCCCAGTGCCGGGTCTCCTAGGAACACTCTTTTCATACTCTGCATGCCATTAGTGACAGAAATTGTATTACAAGTGATGTAACTTTCTGCTTCTGTGATATCTGTTGACAAGCATGTCAAATGGTTTCTGTACTTATTGTGAAACGTCTTAAAATAAAGAATTGAAAAAAAAATAGTATTGGGTTGGTCAACTCAATATTGAACCCTACGGACTAAGACAGGGATGCCATTAAAGTTCATGTGCGTGTATAGGCAGGTGTCCCAATACTTTTGGAAATATAGTGTATATATGTTCTCCTTCATCAGCAAATAAATTAAAGTCCCATTGATTGCATGGTGTGTGGTAAAAAAAATTGGGAAGAAATACTTCACAACACAAGAAAAAATCTAAAGACACAGAAGCACTGATGAGATCATCACTCCGCCCTCCCTTCCTAAAAATGTTCTCGCTATTGACTGACAGCACAGAGCAAAGCAACAGAGCCCTCATAGCCGCTTTTCTCCCCATAACTAGCGCTGTTGTGCAATGGCAAAGAGCAAAACGTTTGTTTTTTATTTTAGATATAGTAAGGGAGAGCGTTTTTATTCCTATCAGTTTTTTTTTTCCGCGCATCGGTTTCCCATTAGGGGCACACTTCCTGTTCCAGAAACAGTATGTGAGATGATATGCCTCCAAAGTGAGGAAATCCCTGATTGTTACCAGGATTAACAAAACTAGTGTCCCAATTGATTTTTTTTCACTGTCACTCTAGGGGACAATTGGAAGCAGGACAAATAGAGGTGGAATTTCCCTGACGGGGATACAGACAACAATAAAAACCTGACAGGGGTTCTAATTCCTCTGCGCTCTACTCAAAACAAAAAATAAATAAAATGTCTTCAGTTGTAGTTTAACTCAGGCCTATCTGGCTGCCGCACCAATCAATTGTTAAAACCAAACTCCAGAAATTCAGCTACTTTCTAAAGTGTTGGCTTATATGGGTAAAGTCCAGTGAGGTGCACTTCACTTCTTGGACCTATATCCACAACTGACAATTTTACTGAGAGCCAAGAGTACAGCTATCACTATACTCCCAACACGGACATAATGCTTACCTGTAGGTGCCCTGCATATCTCCTAAACCTGCACGGTTTAGGAGATATACAGTGTAAATGCATGTGCCGACGTCATTGGCACATGCGCAGTAAAGAAACAGCCTGACTGGGCCGTTTCTTCACGAAGTGTGCCATAAATAACGGCTCCGGTGTGCATGCGCAGGAGTGACATCAGCACGGCTCTGGCCAATCACAGCGCTGGAGTCCGCGCTGTGATTGGCCGGAGCCTGCGATCCCGGAAAGAAGGCACAATCAACATGATACCGGTCACAGCGGTGCTCAGGGACTGCTGCAACAGCATCATTCTAGGTAAGTATTTCATAATGAGCTAATATGCGATGAATACTAGCTCATTATTCCTTTGTCTTGCAGGTGTTTTTTTTTTTTTTTTCTTACCCTCCCTTGACAACACTTTAATACAAAGCTCTGTGTGACTGGGCAGGAGGAGGGGAGGACCGGGTACAGTAGCTACATGAGACTCTACAGCTAATGGAGAGAAGACCAGAAGGTCCAGCATCACAGCATCAAAAGTATAGTGATAGCTACAGTATGCTCCCTTTGGTCAGTAAAAAATGCAAATTGTAAATTGAAGAGATAAGTCCACAAGGTGGCGTACACCACCTTGGACTTAACCCATATCCATGGTAATCTAGCACATTTTAGAAAGTGAATGAATTCCTGGAGTTAAGCTTTAATAATAAACCCAGTGCTTTTGATCTCTTATCTTTAAAGTCCCATTCTACCTCAAAAAATGTCTAAAATTAAACGCTGGATAATCCACTATGAAATTATGCTCTTCTATATTCTAACATTGATAAGCAAAATTATAAATTGTATATGGCCCCTAGCAGGAGTCAGAGGGTTGCACATGACATTAACAATGTCTAAATGGTTGCCTTCTTCTGCCATAACTTCTGATCTCTGTCTTGAAACATGGAGACCTCTGATGAAAAATGTACTAGCATGTTTATGCTCATTAGAGATAAAAGTAAATATGTCCGGATTTGTCTGAGTATAGAGAAATGACATAACTAAACAATAATATTCAGCAGTAATACATTATATGCTCCAAAGCACAAGAAGCAATTAAGATCAAGTGATTCATTGTTACCTTCAGGGAAAATCAACCTTTTAAAGCGCTTGAAATGTGGAGCACAGCAAAACCCTACAGAAAGCTGAAAATAAATCTTTTTTTTTAATGTTTTTATGCAAAACAAAAAAAAAGAAATTTACAGTATTCACAACATGATTTTTATCAGTAATAAAGAAGGCTGGGAATGCAGCATATCAAGTTTTGTTGACTTTTACCGCAAACTTTACAGCATGCTGCCTGCTAAAGATAATGACAGGCTAATGATAAACACATTATCACGGCTCATGTTTTAGATATTGTTGCAAAACCATCATAAGTTACTAGAGTAAACCGCTATGCAATCTAAGGCTTGCATTATTTCCTACTCACTCTTTGCTGAATCTGAGATTACCAGGCCTCAAGAGTACTGTGGGAGTTACCGAAGTCCCTATAAATGAATGTTCACAGTATTCTATAACATTTTTAGCGATCAGCTTGCATCGCATTTGGATATGCTGAAGAGAAGAGCTCCTATTTAATAAGGTACTTGAGATTCAGCAATGATGATATACACAGTGAATTAACCAACAGAAACCAATGAATTATATGACTGTGGTACACTGATTATTCGCTATGGCTTCTTGCATACAGGACAATACAACTACCAAAAACCGAATGATAACACGTTGTAAGTCTCCATGTCCATGTCCTCAATACACAAAGTTCCCTGAACATTAGAGATAAATGAATGTCAATGTATGTCATACTTAAAAAAAAAAAAATTCCAGTTAATAGGGCAGACTTTCAGGAAGTGTAAAACAAGTCTGTCTCAGGCACACCAAACCACCACATCAAGTAAGAAAGCAACAAAACCAAAGCAGATCTTGACTTGGTAAGATTGCAATCAATCCATCATCACTAATAAATAAATAAGAAGAAATATCCCCAAAGTAAAAGTGATTCCCATCTTAGATACACTTGGGACGCCTGCCTACACGCACATAAACTTTAATGGCATGCCAGTCTTAGACCGTGGGGTTTAATATCGAGTTGGCCCACCCTTTGCAGCTATAACAGCTTTAACTCTTCTGGGAAGGCTGTCCTCAAGGTTTAGGAGTGTGTCTAAGGGAATGTTTGACTATTCTTCCAGAAGCACATTTGTGAGGTCAGGCACTGATTTTGGATGAGAAGGCCTGGCTCGCAGTCTCCGCTCTAAATCATCCCAAAGGTGTTCTGTTGGGTTGAGGTCAGGACTCTTTGCAGGCCAGTGAAGTTGCTCCTCTCCAAACTTGCTCATCCTTGTCTTTATGGACCTTGCTTTTTGCACCAGTCCAAATCATTTGGTGGAGGGGGGATTATGGTGTGGGGTTGTTTTTCAGGGTCTGGGATTGGGCCCTTAGTTCCAGTAAAGGGAACTCTTAGACCCCTTTCATACCGGGGCTGCCCGAGTGCCAGCGGTAAAGCGCTGCTAGTTAGCGTCACTTTACCGCTGTTATAGCAGCACTTTGGTGCCACTATTCGGGCGGCAGCCTACAAGGGGTTAAAAAGGGGATAAAAGCACGGCCGCGCTTCCGAAGCGGTGTTCAGTTGCTTCGGAAGCGCTGGCCATTCATTTCAATGAGCAGGAGCGGTGTTTACACCGCTCGCACACCGCCCCAAAGATACTGCTTGCAGGACTTTTTTTCCCGTCCTGCAAGCGCACCACCCTAGTGTGAATGCACTCTGGCTTTCACACTGGGGAGGATTGAGGGGAGTTTTTCAGGCGCTTTACAGGTGCTATTTTTAGCCGTAAAGCGCCCGAAAAATGTTCTGGTGTGAAAGGGGTCTTAAGGTGTCAGCATACCAAGACAATTTGGACAATTTCATGCTCCCAACTTTGTGGGAACAGTTTGGGGATGGCCCCTTCCCTTCCTCTTCCAACATGACTGCGCACCAGTGCGCAAAGCAAGGTCCATAAAGATATGGATGAGCAAGTTTGTGGTGGATAGAGTCCTGACCTCAACCTGATAGAACACCTTTAGGATGAATTAGAGCCAGGCCTTCTCGTCCAACATCAGTGCCTGACCTCACAAATGCGCTTCTGGAAGAATGGTCAACATTCCCATAAGCACACTCCTAAACCTTGTGGACAGTTTTCCCAGAAGAGTTAAAGCGATTATAGCTGCAAAGGGTGGGCCAACTCAATATTGAAGCCTACGGATTAAAGCCCCGTACACACAACGCAAATTTCGGAGGGGAATTTTCGTACGATGATCGATCGTCTGAAATTCTTACTGTTAGTATGCTCCTTTGGACAGCCGATTTTATTTTTTTGGACGACAAAAGCTGGATGTGCAGACTAGAATTTTTTTTTCATAGGTCAACGACTGATTTTCATATCATTAGTATGGTTTTCGTACGAAAAAAATTGTACGATCAAGACTACGCATGCTTAGAAACGAAAAAATGTATTCAAGGCTATTCAACACATTACTTTACTTCTGACGTTGAATTTGGTCATACAAAAATTTTCATATGGTTAGTAACCTCTTCACTTTCGACATGAGACAAGCATCCAACAAAAAATGGACGTTCAGTCGTCTGAAAATCTAAGCGTGTGTACGAGGCTTTAGACTGGGATGCCATTAAAGTACATGTGTGTGTGTGGGCAAGCATCCCAATACTTTTGACAATATATTGTATCTAAGATGGGAATTGCTTTTACTTTGGGTATATTTCTATTTCCAGTTGCTTTTCCAAGAAAAGAAGTGTCAAGAAAGCTCCTCAGCGGTACACAGATGGCAAGAAATAACTTAATAGAGAACTTAACCCTTTCCTACTCTATCAAAGAGGCTTAATACGGTGTGTACCATGTTGGACATTTCATACTGTGCGCAAACACAGACCACTGCCTCCTCATATCCCAAGGCACCAGGTCAGCTACTTCTAACTGAGCATTTATAATGAAACAGCAATTTCCTTATGCGTATCTTTGGCCAATATTTTGTTTGCCTGTTCAATAATTGCACATGCCTTCTAGCCTGGTAACAAATTACAATGTGAGCATCTAAAAATACTGTAAACTTCAAAGTTGTGAGTCTCAATTCGTTGACGTGTTAAAACCTGCATCCAGCAAATAAATGAGAAATGAGAACTTGGTTCTCCTATATTAAAATAAATGAGCATGACCACAAGAATTTCAGCTTTGCTTTGCACATCTAATTGGGATCAATTAAAAGTTGGCTGAGCAAGCACTTTAATTCAGTTCTTGCCAAGAGAAAGAGTGTTGCCTTGGGAATGAAATACTCTGCAATACATTTCAATGCTATGTGCCATGACAGTAAGCTGTGGAAGGATTTGGAGAGTCTGCCTTATGGTAAATGATTGCAAGGCAATTAGGATTGAAAACATCCCGGTAGCTAATCATTTCAGCTGCCTTGAATAACATGACACTGTTCACTTGCTTTTTTTTACCTTCTGGTGTCTTCTATTAAATAGAGGGTTAGCAGTTGCTTTGGGATATGGAAAGACATGATGCTCTCTGACATCTGCTCCCGAACACAGATCCACTTGTTGTCAGATGCGGGGAATCGATAGAACTTGTAGATTGGATTCTTTAACACTGGTGGGTAAAACACAGGAAACGTTTATCATTTCTTATAGGGTAAACGTATTACACTAAAAATTGTTAGAAACTACGGAGGACATTTTTAAAGCAAATTAGCGACACAGTCAGTACTGTTGGTAAATCCTCTGCGACATGTTTTCAAACTTGTGCATTTGTAGCCCTGGGCAGCCAAGTGCAACAGTTGGCAAAGTTTAAAGACAGATTTATTACTTAAGACAAGACAAATTTCCACTCGTATGCATAGTTAAGAAGTGGTCAGGGTCATGTTTCATTCAGTCATACATGCAAATTTATAACAGTCAAAATGGGAATTTATGACTCAGGCTATAAGCTTGTAATAAATCTGTCCCAGGAAGTGTTTCCTTGCTCCTGTTTACCTTGTGACAGCATTGAGTAGTACATAAACATGAACATTTATGTTGCTGTACAACAGAGGCCAGCAACCTTTTTCCACTTAAGGGCCGGATTTAATATATGTGAATGAATGGAGAGCCGCATTCACCTGCTAATAAATGAAGATAACATTACACAGCCCCCCGCACCTCTGGCCCCCTTTACATTACACAGCCTCCTGCAACTCTGAACCCCTCTACATTGCACAGCACCCGCACTTCTGGACCCCTTTACATTACACAGCCCAGCACCTCTGGACCCCTCTACATTACACAGCCCCCTGCACCTCTGGATCCCTTTACATTACACATCCTGCACACTTATGGACCCTTTTACATTACACAGCCCAGCACCCCTGGACTGGACCCCTTTACCTCTGGACCTCTTTACATTATATAACCCCCCCCCCCCATGGAATGGCGACAAACTGTGGTACTTAAAAATCTCCATAGGCGACGCTTTAAACATTTCTACAGGTTACCAGCTTAGAGTTACAGAGGAGATCTTCGGATAGAATTATTGCTCTCACTCTAATGATCGTGGCGATACCTCACAGGTGTGGTTTGAACTCGGTTTACATTTGAGGTCACGGCTTACGTATGCATTCGCTTCTGTGTGCCAACACGGAGTGATGGAGCGCTTTAATTTTTTTTTCTTATTTATTTTATTTTTTTATTTTTACACTGTCTCTTTGAAAAAAAAAAACTGATCACTTTTATTGCTATCAGAAGGAATGCAAGCATCCCATATGACAATAATAGGCAGTGACAGGTACTCTTCTATAGACCCCAGATCCTTCATTTGCACTTAAAGCATTCAAAAAGCTACGTTTGGCTGTTTTTAATACTGTTATTTTTTAAAAATTTGGAGCCTTTAAGTATTCTGTAAACCGGAAGTGATGTCATGACATCGCTTCCGGGTTACTGGATCCGAGACCCAGTGAGACAGGAGAGTGGCTTCTTTGCCGCATCAGTTGTTATCCCAAGAATGTCAACCGCAGGCTCTAAAAAACTGTACCGGGGTGATGCGTGTAGCTGCATGCATTACCCTGATACAACCCCTTCAAGCCGAGGCCACATATTTGCATACGGTCGGCGTGAAGGGATTAAAATGTCTGCAGGCCGTGGTGTGATGCAACTCGTCGGGAGAAGCCGGGAGACGTCACTTCCGGAAACGGACGAATCCAGAAGTCCTGATTTCTAAGTGTTTTCTCTGTTGTGTAACCTCACACTGACGCTACGTGCCCGCGCATTGGTGATTTTAAAAATGTAAGCCCACCTTTCAAAATAAAACCATTTATGTTTATACTGCACCATGAGAAGTCATCTATTTGCTTATTACATGTATGCGGAGCACTCTTAAAGAACGAAGATTGAGGATTTGTTTATAGTTCAATGCACATTACCCATCTAAGTGAGGTGAGCGGCAATTTCACATGGTGGCGGATTATAGCACAGGAATGTACCCTTTGGAGTACTAATCACTTTATGGGAGAAAAAACTGCATGGAACTGTTTTCTATTGTTAACACATGCTGGTTTGCTCTGAACTTGTGAAGCATACTGCACTTCAAAAAAGTTTTTCTTGCTTTGTTTGCACATGGGAAGATTTGCACATATGAACTTTGCACATTAATTAATGAAAAGACTGCACAGGTTTGCAGAGTTTACATTAGTGCATCCACACTATATGTGTTTACACACAAGGACTTTGCACAATATTAGATGGCAAATTGCACATGTTTTGCTAATTTTGCACATATTTCTTTGTATTTGTCATTGTTCACGAATTTTGAAGTTTTTGCATCTATTTTGTTTCATATGAGAATTGCACATTTATTTAATTGCATATGAGAGAATTTATACAATATTATGCTATTTTTGAACTAGTTACATATGATTAAATGCTGCCCCATCTATGAGATATAACTCTACCCTATATGTATGTTTGTGACACCATAAGGGGCTAGCAGCCGTATTGCATCCTCCCTTAGCCATCTTCATCAACAAATTTGGTAGCGCAACCCCATAGACAACTGTACCCCTAATCCCAACCAAGGAAAACAGAGATTGCAACAAAAAGCTAAATGTTCCTGTATTTATTCACACCTTGTCCACTTCCTTCCTGCCACTGATCAACTGTTTACATTTAGAGAGGCAGTGTCATAGGCATATATCATACTAGTGACTAATAGAACTAAACAAACCATATGCATACATAATTACACTACCCACCCACGGGGCAAAGCATCCTTATAAGCATCCATGCACATTCTAGTGACCAAAACACATTGATTCAATTAGAAACAGCATCACAGCTGATTCAATTACAATGACAGCAGGGATATCTCACTTCTGTATAAGTGTCTGCCACATCAATGACCACGCATGTAGTGCTCTAAAAAAAGCAAACTATGAACCCCAAAGCTATTCACAGTGTGGAAGGGCCTATAAGGACTTCTGGGTTTGTGCTTAGGGTAGCTGGTTAAGAGGAGGCAACACCAAACTACAGCAATTCATTTGTAAACAGCAACAGAAACGAAGGATGAGGAGGTGCAGGCACTGCTCAAAGGAAAGATTTTCTGCAAACTAAAAAACACGATCTTTTTTCAATATTTTGCTTGATCGACTGTACAACTCAACAGTTATGTATATCAAGCTGACAATATGTTGCTTATAGTAGAAAGTCTGGTTTCATTTAAAATGAATGAGCTCATCCACTTATACATCATAATTGGATGCAAGGAGGATTAGAGAAAAGAGAAACATTTTTAATGTGGGACTAAAGGCATGTACACACGGTACAATAATTGGCCAACAACGGCCGTCCAACAGCCTGTTGTCCGATAATCCGACCGTTAGTACGCATGGTCCAACAGCCCATTTCCAATTATTGTCCAACAAAAGTTGGCTGAAAAGACTAGAAAACTTTTGTTGGCCAACAAGGCCTTGGCCAATTGTTGGCTCGTGTGTACAGAAGTTGGCCCAACAAAAAGTTGGAAGTGCAAACACGCATGGTCGGAATCCAGGAAGTGTCCGGCCGTGTAAACCTGTGTTCGTAATTCACAAATCACATTCACCTGAACTTCCTCTTTATAAGCTCATAACACGTCACTACCTTCGGCTTTGTTGGCCGATTACTTGACTACCATCAGTATGCTAGACAAAACCGCCAACAGCCAATCTGGACAATCGGCGTGTATGTACGAGGCTTTAGGCCCCTTTCACACTTATGCGACTTGTCCTGCGACATGGGACTGCAAAGTCGCAGGACAAGTCATTCCTCATTATTTCCAATGAGTACCATTCATATCTGTACGACTTCAAGTCGTGCCGACTTCAAAGTAGTCCCTGCATTACTTTGGCCCAACTTTGATACAACTTGAGGTCCATAGACTTCAATGTTAAACCATTAAAGTAGCATGCAAATCGCACCTGAATAATATAGATGCGTATCCTGTACTATTGCCTTCATTGTGCCAAAATTGCAACAAAGTCGGACCAAAGTCGTATTGATCCGCAATCGCTGTAAAATCACGGCAAAATTGCTGCAAAATCACTATGCACAAGGGGCCCAGACAACATAAACACAAAATGAGGCCATGCCTCCAGGTGAGAGATGTGCTAATAGATGGTCAGACTGTGTTTGCACATACAACTACTCTTTCAAATCCATGAATACCCTAGCAAATTTTATCTGGTTTTACAAGCTTGCTACATAAAATGGTTTATGAATAACAAATAAGACTGTCTACTTTGCAAGGACATTTTCCATTAGCTGAGTGAATGCTGCAAAAATTCACTTTCCAACGAATATCCAATTGCATTCAAGGAACATTAAAAAACAGTATTTTTGCTTACACATGATTGGATGATGGAAGCCAGCAAAGCTCCACCTCATTTACTAAGCTAAGGGCAAACTCCCTTGCAAAGTATAAATTCTCTTGCAAATTGAAAAGCCTATTTGTCTATAGTAAATCCATTCCTAGATCATGTTTTAGGCAATGAGAACCCTTACAAGTCATTGCTTTTGTACATTCTGCCAAGTCATATCAACATTTATTATGGGATAGGAGTGTGTGTGTTATGCAGCAACTAACAATATATACTGTAATATCCTAACATACCTATAGTCCTATTCTTCCTGCCCTAACAATATACCCTACATCTGTCCAAGAGTTCCTCGCATGCATAAACCTGATTTATTTACTTCATCGCTGTGTAATGAAAGAAGCAATAAAACTGACTTGCTATAATTTTGCTGTATTTATAACATGGGATATAATAAATGCCATGATTACGGTGTGTTTACACCAGATATGTGGGTTCAACGACCTTCACATAAAACCCTTTATTTAAGTAACCATTAAAAAACTTCCATGAAGTACTACATGAACTTCTTTATTCCTCATAAAACACCTGAGTTATGGCATCTGCATTCACGGTTAAAGTGTTTACAGTGAAGAGCCCCAGGAAAAATAGTAGCAAGTCATTTCTATTTTTAAACATAAAACATGAACTGCATATTTAATGACCGTGTAGACAGGTTAAAAAAAAAAAAAAAAGAAAGAAAAAAAAAAAAGCAGTTAAATCTGGCAAGCCAAATGACTAATGCTATGACATTTTCTATTACCTGTGAAGAAGTTAAGGTAATTCATTACTGGAAATGTCTGTCTACCACTTTCACAAATGCTTAGTCAAGATTTACGGGCCAGTTTCCAGTGACTTATATAACACCTTGTACAATACAATATATACACATTTAACATTGGTGAGCAGCGTTTTGCCCAACAAAATTCAACTTCATCACCTATGCCAGCAAAGGAGTTTGCAATCCTTCTCATAATCATAGACGCACATGGGGACAAACTGTTGGTTAAAGTCAAAACACAGTTATGTGCTGAAGACAAAAAAAACAACTTCCTACCAGGGGGGTCCTATAAAAAAAACTATGCAAACATAGAAAGAACACATAAACTGGACAGTCACTGGTAGGACTCAAACAAGGCCCTGATGATAACCAGCTAGCCATCATGCAGTCCCGAGAACTAGATGGATTTCAACAATATAGTTAAAATTCTAGCATTACAATAAATCAGAGTTTGCTAAAATCATTTTTTTTTGCATTTACAACTTAAATACATCAGACAATTTAAACTAATTCTAATTGTCAAATCTGATAAAAGCAGTATAATTAGTGACTAAGCCACTTTTTACAGTGACTTTCCTGTAAGCCCTCATTTATTCGGGTCTCCTGTGTTTGTTTTACTTAAATGCAGGAGAAATTGATCTGGGAGGTATAAATGATCTTTGTACTTTCTAGATCAATTTCTCTTGCATTTAAGGGCTCATTCACATTGTTGCTCTGCCCCGAGCAGCGTCCAGAACCATTTGTATTTTTCATTGCTGAGCTACATATAGCAAGTGGATGGGAGTGTATGGGCTGTACAGACTTACCAGCAGTGCTGTTTTTAACATGGGGCAAGTGAGGCAGCTGCTCAGGTCCAGTTATTATTGTGGGCCCAAAACATCAGCCCCTTGAGCCCACGCTACCTGCAAATGGTTTTCTCAGTGTAGCTGGGCAGCCGATCCTCTTTGCCCCACGACTCATCTGCCTGTTCTCTCTGCTAGTTTACTGTGCTTACAGCCGGTTGTGCTGTGACAGGGAGAGGCGAGCTGCGAGTTTGTCTATGTACCTCCCCCGCTTGCCTACCAGAATTGCCATGGGCAACCCGGAATTTGCGGAGACCTGATCGGAGGGATCACTGCTGCTGTGTCGCTGGGTCTGGTGAGAGAGCCTTGTGGCCGCTATTTGTTGCCACTGCTATAATCTGAGCCACTAGGAACTACCTACCATGAAAGGGGGGGGGATGTTTGCCCAGGGTCCAATCAATATTAAAGATGGCCCTGCTTACCAGCACAGCCACATTTTTACAGGGTGTGCAGGGACATGTACACAGACCAGGACACAGAGCCAGTGCTTACAGGTCTGTGCACCTGTCCAACTTGGCTGTACGAGTCCATACAGCCGATGTACTCCCATACAGTTTCTATGGATTTCCCGATCACAGCTCAGCAGTGAGCACTCATTTGAATAAGACCTAAATGTACGTGTATAGATGAATTCAGATTATTTAGACTGCCCCTTGACACACAGATTTAGAAATAATTGTAATGCAGTTAAACTGAATGCTAGTAATTGCACAGTGTTCATTTTACCATTTTAAATCATTGCATTCATTTATATGCATTTAGAAATGTCTTTTAAATGCATTAAAATGCAAATAATCACATGCCCGTGTGAATGAAGCCTAATGGTTTAAAGCCTCACAATTCATAACTGCTATGAATTAAATAAGGGAAATGAAAAAAGAATGTTAGAGAAAAACCACAGTATATTTCCTCCTATGAAACCCTGGTTCCTTATGCTAAGGCTTAGCAGTCACTTACACATGTAGTCCTATTGGTATTAAAACAGAAAATGGAATTTTCAAATTTTCTAGTTATATGTTGTAAAAATCATAGTAACACAGTTTGAAAAGCACAAGGTCTTACAAACATATGACATTCAAATGGACCTGAACATAAGAAGTGAAGACTTCCTGTTTTAGGGAACATTCGGAAATGTTAGAGTATATGCAAAATTAAAAAAGGACATATATGATGCAGATGCAGATAGTTCCCCATCCCCTCCCTTCCTCATAACATACTTTTCATACCTGTTGGTTCTGCCAGTAGATCCATTATATTTCCACTAAAGCTGGATGTGCAGTGTTGCTATAATTGAGCTGCATTAGGACAGTCCAGTTATTTGAATGGGTAGCCCAATGAATAGCAATGCATCAAAAATGCATGCAGTGCCATGCACGGCAACACTTGTTGGTGAGCTGCTTTACTGCAGTCTGCAACCAATGTGTGTTGTAAAGCTGTATTATGGTGCAATTCAGAATGAATGGCACTGCATTGCATCAACACACATATACAGTATCTCACAAAAGTGAGTACACCCCTCACATTTTTGTAAATATTTTATTATATCTTTTCATGTGACAACACTGAAGAAATTACACTTTGCTACAATGTAAAGTAGTGAGTGTACAGCTTGTATAACAGTGTAAATTTGTTGTCCCTTCAAAATAACTCAACACACAGCTATTGATGTCTAAACCACTGGCAACAAAAGTGAGTACACCCCCTAAGTGAAAATGTCCAAATTGGGCCAAAAATGTCAATATTTTGTGTTGCCATCATTATTTCCCAGCACTGCCTTAACCCTCTTGGGTATGGAGTTCACCAGAACTTCACAGGTTGCCACTGGAATCCTCTTCCACTCCTCCATGACGACATCGCGGAGCTGGTGAATGTTACAAGCTGTACACTCACTACTTTACATGTAGCAAAGTGTCATTTCTTCAGTGTTGTCACATGAAAATATCTAATAAAATTGTGAGGGGTGTACTCACTTTTGTGAGATAATGTATGTGTCACTATGTATTGCGGTAACGCGCACCTTGCTGCAGTGTGACCGTGTAAAATTTCCTTACTGTAACAGGCCAAGCTGTCCACAAAAGGGGGCAGTTAAATTAGGGTAACTGGTAACAGGATGCTCCTGTCTCTGCTCTTAAGTGGTCAGGTGAGCTGTAAATCAACCAGCAAGGGGGAGTAATTGCAATGAATTGGAGAAAACAAAGAGAGGCCACCCTTCTGCAGAATTGGGAACTACTGGTTGTCCTATTAAAAAGGCCTCAGAGAGAAAGATAAAAAGCAGAAACTGACAGGATCAACAGGCATTTATGAAATATTTGCTCACACCAATATAAAAAGCTTGCATAGCTACATTTAAAAAGCAAAAATAAACTGTACACAACTTTTAGTATTTGGGTTTACTTATAATTTATAATGCGCCCCCCTGTGACCAAGTCGCAAGTGACGAAACGCATCAGGGTGTGGCTACATGGCAACTGAAGTATCGGATGTTCTATCTACTGAGGCAAAGCATGGAGAGGTGCAGTATGGAGGCACAGATAAGCATCTAATGACAGTTTGATCTTACGGTTTTGTTTTGAGTGTTCTGAATGTAAGGGCATTACTTTTAATTAATGGTGTACAAAAAACAAGAGGAAAGAGCATAAATGGGACTTTTAAGGCCGTCACTAGAGATTCCCAGATAGGAAGACACAAGCAGTGGATTTAGATAAAATCAATATGTATTACAAAGCATGATAAAAATCCATAACATATGGAAAAGTAGAGTGTGAAGTTCTGTGGTCGTAACATGGGTAAATAAGACCTTAGATCCCAGTCACCAATCATGGTCAAGGTCCATTTGTAAAACAGTGCACAGATCACACCAGGTTCGCTACGCGTTTTGCCAACCGTTTCTTCAGGCGATCCTGGTAATTTATCAAGCAAAGAATATCTTAATTACTACATATATATAGACCACATAAATAGAGTACTTTAATTCAAAAATAAATAGTTTTGTGCCACTGTCTTGTGAATTTCAAAAATATGATCATAGCCTATATGGCTAGTATAGATATCTAATAAAAATATATATCAATGGTTCAGTTTATTGCATAGGAAGGCACCTAAGTCAAAGTGCAGTTAATGCATCATCATTTTGAATTTGTTGATTACAACATATACAGTTCATTGCTTGCCCCTATGGCCCTATCATCCCCATCTACATGGATATATACATCCATCAAATGGAAGAGACACATATATATCATAGGTGTTATGCACAGGCAGCCCACATGTCTACAAAGAGGAGGAAGATTGTTCAGTATATCCACTGACTGAGTAAACATGGGGAGAGAGGTTTACTCAGTCAGTGGTCATACTGTACAGGGGGATAATTATAATCTTTATAACTTTAACCACTAAAGCCTGGGGGTGTGTGCGGCAAGGAGGCAGCCATGTGTCCATGCAAACTTTTTCATGCATTGATCAATGATCCACTCTCCTAAACCAATTTAGGCCAGCCATACATGGATCGAAATCCAGCTGGTTCAGAAAGGACCGGACAAACTTCAATCAATGTATGAGCACACTGGTTGTACAGAAATAGATCAACCAATCTACTTCTGTACAGCCAGCCTGTTGGGTTTTTCCTGATCGATCAGTGCCAGCGAGACTAAAGCTGGCAACACTGATCAGTGTATTCTGATGGTGGGTAAGAACACAATAGCACAGCAGAGTGATTCCCCCATGTACCTGCACCCACAGGGATGTCAAATTAGAAGCAGCATCTGTGCCCATGCAGCCTCTGCGTCCTAACAAAAATTGGACTGCCTGCATACAAATGTAGCACCCTCTAGGTAGTGAGGTGCTAGAGTGAGGTTTTTCTCTGGCAGTGTAGGTAAATTTAGGCAGGCTTAACTGGTTGCTAGGCCTGTTTGTTTTGATTCTAGGCTGGGAGTGGCTCAGGGTAGCAGCTGGTGATGCACAGGTGTTGTCACTTCACTACCTCCCCTTTCCTTCTAAAAGGTGCTAGAAGAAAGGGTAAAGAAGAGAGGTGGAGCTGCCTGGGGTATCTTAACGAGCCATGACAAAGCCCCAACTTGATTGGCAGGGGGCAGGCCTCCTTAAATACCTGGGGTCAGCCCAGCTGGAGGAAGGGTAGTCAGGTGGAAGAGATGGAGTAAGAGTGTGGAGGCTGTTGGGCCCACGGGGAGCTCCTCAGTCTGGGGGGTGACCCTGGACTAAGGCTTGGGTGCAACTGGGAGGGGAGAGAGATCCTGGAAGGAGAGGCACATGAGAGAGCAGAAGAGAGGACAGCAGTAGCGAGAACACTCTAAGAGTCTCCAGGAGGACTACTGGATCGCAGCCGGGAGGGCTGGTGAGTGAGCACAGTCGGGAGGGACTGGGGAGGCATGCCTGAGGAACTGGGAGATTGCAGTTTGAGGGATGGGTGCAGAACCAGAGGAGAGGACTGTGAAAAGGGCAGTGGAGAGTGGTCATTGCAGCCATACTGGGGGGCAGGGCCTGAAGAGAGCTATCTGAGACTGGTAGCAGAAGGGAGGACACCTAGCACTTGAACTTTCTACAAAAAAGAGGGATGAGGCCTCTGCCCACAAATGGCAATCCACTGAGGCCTGGCTGAGTTAGTGTCAGGCCCAAAAATGCGGTGCTCCTGGAGGAGTCTGCAGTCACTGAGTCACTGAGAGATGGATGTCTGACTGGGCAGGGTGACAGGTGGACCACTACTTTCAGCAACCCCCACAAGGGCATGGCTACACAAACGATTGAAGCATTTCTGCATCCCGTGCAGGCAAAACACGGCCCTCTCATGGGTGTACGCTGGTAGTACACCCATGTGAATGAAGCCTTACAGTTCATTCTCTTAGAAAGCAATCATAGCTTAAGTAAAAAGCTTGTTCCTTTGACAGCATGCTGTAGAGAAGGACCTTTGCGATCTGTGTAGAAGAAGTGGTCCCACTACAATGGCTCAACATGCCTACTCCTTATAAAATGTGATAAACAGTGCAGCGCTACTTTGAATGTGATTGCAAAATAATCATATAACTTGATAAAAAAATATTTCCAAAATATAAACAGAAAAAACACTATAGTGTTCATTAAAATATGTCCAATGTAAAAACCGGAAAAGAAAGAAAAAAAAACAAAATTAAAAAATGAATAAAAATTCATGTGTTTGCTATTCCAGTGAATAAATACCAATACTAAATACAAAATAAATACAAATACTAAATACTAAAAAATTGATAACCAAAATGATCTTCCTTTTGTTGTGATATCCCACCACCAGGTGAAAAACCTGCTCACCTCACTGCTGATGTTATAGGGCATAGACACACCAATCTCTTAATGGTCTTCCCGATTCCAGTGCTTTCACAAACACTTCACTCCACTGAACTCCCAGCTGTGTGGGCTCCACAATCAGGGCTGGATCTGGGCTAATGCTGCTGTATAAATCACAGCTCTCTTGCGGGTCACCCAGCCACACCACATGTAATATAAACGGGAGACTACATAGTGTTCTCTGCTACTATTATTTTATTAAAAACCAATGTTCTTAACACTTACAGGAAATTAAATAATTACAAGCATAAAAAGCCCATCTGGCTAGCTCACCACCTCCGGGCATAAAGGGAAACAGGCTGTGTAATGTCAGCGAAGCAGGCTGCTCCTCCTAAACACGTGTCATCTGATTGGGTTCCTCAGTAGGAGAAATGCCTACTGCCAAGTCAGACCTTTAGTTCTGCAGTCAGCAAAGCCCATACTCTCTGCTGATCGGAAAGCTCCAGCTTTAACTAAGCAGGGGGTGAACACGACCTCTGCAGAGAGACTAATGCTTTTACAAATTAGGTCAAGTCACTTTAAGAGCTACAACAGTCAAAGCATGTTCAACATCTTATGGAAGTGCTGGATACATACCAGTGGCGGCTGGTGCTAAATTTTCTTGGCGGTGGCCCCCTCCCCCGGCTCTTGCCACTTACCCCCCCATTGCTCGATCGCTCGCCTGTCACCCGCCAGGCCCCCAACTTACCCCATACAGGTCGCTTCTCCTACAGGCCAATCAGGAGTTAGGACTTGCGGCTGATCTGGTCTTAGGACTCCCGGCCAATTGGGTCTCAGGACCCACTTCATGATTGGCCAGGAGGAGAAACAAGATATTAGCGAATATTCAATTGCTAATGTCACACAACTGGGTGGGCTCCAGGAGCAGTGCTCTGCATCCCGGGCCCGACCTTTTTGAAGCCAAAAATCGTGCTTTGAAAAAGAAAAAAAAAAAAACATTGGCATCCATGCGTCCGAGCCCTGCATGTAGATTAGGGTCCGGGAGCATGGATTAGGGGGGGCGGCGCCCCTGTGCCCCACTCATGCATACATTCCCCATTAGGTGCTGTGGATCCACTCACTGGCCACACAGTCACTACAGCTCTGCAGGGACATAGTAGCAATGTAGTGGTCTGCAGGTTAAACCACAGCATTCATCATGGGACACAGGCATTCAACACACCCAGAAGTTTCTTTAGCCAGTGTAACTCTTCAAAAGAATAAAAATAGGAGCTGTTGTCCACTAGAATGGAAAATATACTCTTCCTCTGCAGAGTGACCTTTTTAATTTTCCTTTCAGCAGCAGAAGCAATTGTAACCACATGGCTATGTCATGCTCGTACACACATTTTTTAAGGAGCTTTAAAATTTAAAGATGACATTCAGCGAGCTATGGGAAAATTAAAAGTCGGCAGCAACAAGTACTATAGCTTAATGCCATTAAATAAATCATACCATTTAAGTCAGAAATGTCCTTGCATTACACTAACCTCATTTTAAAGGGACAATAAACTCAGAACTCGTTTAAAAGAAAAAAAAATCTATTCAAGAATGTATTCATTCAAAAAAGTACCTTGTATTGCTCCCACCCTACTCCAAATTCCTTTTTTTTTGCAGTTGTGATACAACTGTTAAGAGGGTGGGTGGCTACATTTGTTCTTCATTGTCCCACTGAATGTAGGAATATAGCCACCTTCTGCTTTTTGCTCCTGAGATAGACTGTGGGATTTTTAGTATGCACAGAGCAGTGCACATGACTGCAACTAAAGTTGGCCATAGACAGGTAGTCTTTTACAGTTGTATGCAAAAGTTTAGGAACCCCTGACAATTTGCATGATTGTCATTTATAAATATTTGGGTGTTTGGATCAGCAATCTCATTTTGACCTATCAAATAACTGAAGGACACAGTAATATTTCAATAGTGAAATGAGGTTTATTGGATTAACAGAAAATGTGCAATATGCATCAAAATGAAATTAGACAGGTGCATAAATGTGGGCACCCCAACAGAAAAATCACATCAATATTTAGTAGAGCCTCCTTTAGCAGAAATAACAGCCTCTAGACGCTTCCTATTGCTTGTAATGAGTGTCTGGATTTTGGATGAATGTATTTTGGACCATTCCTCCTTATAAAACATCTCCAGTTCAGTTAGGTTTGATGCCGAGCATGGACAGCCTGCTTCAAATCACCCCACAGATGTTCAATGATATTCAGCTCAGGGGACTGGGATGGCCATTTCAGAACATTGTACTTGTTCCTCTGCATAAATGCCCGAGTAGATTATGAGCAGTGTTTTGGGTCGTTGTCTTGTTGAAATATCCAGCCCCGGTGCAACTTCAACTTTGTGACTGATTCCTCAACATTATTCTCAAGAATCTGCTGATATTGAGTGGAATCCATGTGACCCTCAACTTTAACCAGATTCCCAGTACTGGCACCGGCCACACAGCCCCACAGCATGATGGAACCTCCACCAAATTTTACTGTGGGTAGCAAGTGTTTTTCTTGGAATGCTGTGTTCTTTTGCATCCATGCATAAAGCCCCTTGCTATGACTAAATAACTCAATCTTTGTCCAAATATGCGTTTGCATACCTCAAGCGACTCCGTTTGTGGCGTGTGTGCAGAAAAGGCTTCTTTCCCATCACTCTCCCATACAGCTTCTCCCTGTGCAAAGTGCGCACAATAGTTGAACGATGCACAGTGACACCATCTGCAGCAAGTTGATGTTGTAGGTCTTTGGAGGTGGTCTGTGGGCTGTTTATGACTCACTATGTTCCTCACAGTGGACACTGACAGCTTATATCTCTGCGATAACTTTTTGTAGCCTTCCCTTAAACCATAATGTAGAACAATCTTTGTTTTCTGGTCATTTGAGAGTTGTTTTGATGCCCCCATGTTGCCACTCTTCAGAGGAGAGTCAAAGAGAACAACAACTTGGCCACCTTAAATACCTTTTCTCATGATTGGATGCACCTGTCTATGAAGTTCAAGGCTTAATGAGCTCACCAAACCAATTGTGTGTTCCAATTAATCAGTGCTAAGTAGTTACAGGTATTCAAATCAATAAAATGACAAGGGTGCTCAAATGTATGCACCTGTCTAATTAAATTTTGATGCATATTGCACATTTTCTTTCAATCCAATAAACCTCATTTCACTATTGAAATATTACTGTGTCCTTCAGTTATTTGATAGATCAAATGAAATTGCTGATCCAAACACCTAAATATTTATAAATGACAATCGTGGAAATTGTCAGGGGTTCCTAAACTTTTGCATACAACTGTATGTTCAGCCAGCAGATTCCTCCACCCACACAAGTGAAGTTAATGGAGGACCCCCCCAGTGGAACCTGCTGCTATCAGAATACACTGATCAGTGGCTACAGATGATGATCGAGAAAAGTTTTGCAACATTCTATTTCTGTTGGAGCAGCCACACACTGTTTTAAACTGGGCTGGTTCAGCAGGGACGATGCAATTCATCTGTTCATCTATGACCAGCTTAAGAAGAACTTCATCCAAAAGGGGATTTTTTTTTTTTTTTTTTTTAGAGGAGGGGTACCTAGTTTTGATAGTTTTTTTTTTTTAAAGGTAGTTTATTATTAAAGTACATATAAACATTCACCTCATAAGATCACAAAACATAGCGGGCAAATATTGTACATTATATCTCCATATTACCAGCTTACTTACAGTACAACTCAATTAGAATTCACCCATTTATCTTTCCATGTACATTAAATTGCAGAAGAAATTACCAATATAATTCCTGAGAACAAGGAACTAAAAACAAAATCAAAACCAACAAAACTTTAACGAAACCACATGAAGTAGTCCTCCAGTCATTACTGTCAGATATTGATCGTGTTATGGGACCTAGGACCCCCTCAGGGGCCAGCAGAAAGAAAAAGAAACAAACAGAAAATACCTCTGTAGACTCAGTCGGACATTGATCAATCTCCCCTCAATCCATGCCTTAACATCATTCCTTTATATATTATACTTCAATGGATCCAGATACTTTGTCAATCCATTTTGACCATATTTTGGAAAACTTTTTTGCACATCCTCTAGCCGTGTAGGTTAATTTATACAAGGGCAAAGCTCCATTCACCAACTCCACCCACATCCGGAGAGTCGGTGGAGTAGGGTTCTTCCACTGAATGGCAATTGCTTTTTTAGCATAAAAAAAGAGCAACCTAATCAAGGTTTTGTCATGCATTCTCAAATCCTCGTCCTCTAAATCTCCAAGAATACATCTAGCAGGGTTACATATATTTGGAAGGGCCAGTCTCTCTTCCATAAAGGCTGTAATTTCTGACCAAAATTTACGGATTTTTGAGCACTCCCAAATCATATGGAAGAAACTGCCCACCTCAGCTCGGCATCTATAACAGTCTTCAGACTCTAATTTACCCATTTTGAAAAGTCTTGCAGGAGTATAGTAGATTCTATGTAAGTAATTCATTTGAATCACCTTGTCTCCTGCTGCAATGACACTTGTCAACTGACCTCCCAACACTGCCTCCCAGGCATCATCTTGCAAATCAGGAATATCCGTTTGCCAATGGTTTTGAACCCTACTTAATGTGGAGGCCTTCTTTGAAAATATCAAGGAGTAGTACCGAGAGATCAGTTTAGAGTGATCATCATCATACAGTGAAGCTTCCAGTATCGAAGTCCTAAGGTGAACATCCTTCAACCCATATTGCGCCGCTATTGCGTGCCTGAGCTGATAGTAGTAGAATAAGTAGTTGGCAGGGATACCCAATTCAGACCTCAGTTCCCGGAAGGACTTAAATCTATCCTCCACAAACAGTTGGTGCACATATTTAAGTCCAACCCGAGTCCAACGACTCACATCAGGCAGTCGGACAATCTCCTTCAGATTATCATTATACCACAGGGGAGCATTGGGTGAAATATTTAGGGAGGAGGCCCCTATTTTTTTATTGCCTAAATGGAATATTTTATATGACACTTTAAGGACCTCCGCCCCCTGCTTAGGATATGGCCCGTTTCTATATAATAGATTTATTAGTGCTTCATATGAATGCACGATTGCTGCTTGAGCTGCAACCGATGCATTCTCAATGTCTGGGAAAAAACAGCTATGGATATGGGTCAGTTGAGCTGCCCAGTAGTAGGCTTGTAAATCAGGTAAGGCCATCCCTCCCCCCTGAACTGGGAGTTTCAAAGTGGATAATGATATTCTAGCCGGTCGGGATGCCCACAAAAAAGAGGTGAGCAAAGAGTCTATTTCTCTGAAAAATTTTTTCGGTAGATAGACTGGTGCATGCCAGAAGACATATAAAAATCTGGGTAGGAATATCATTTTAAAGAGGTTAATCCTCCCTAGGAGATTCAAAGGAAGTTTAACCCAGGCAAGTAAGCAAGTTTTCATTCTACTAATCAAAGGGGCTACATTGTTGTTAATATAGCTCTTAAGGGGCTGTTGTACCTCCACTCCTAGGTATCGAAATTTAGAAACCACTCTAAGTGGTATATTCAGTGGAAGCAGTGGTTGAAACCGGGGATCTATGGGGAATATACTAGATTTCGACCAATTAACCTTGAAGCCCGAAAAGGTCCCAAATCTTATGATAGTCTGCAAGGCATTGCTTAAAGAGTAAGAGTCCGCCGGATCTGCTAAATATAGCAACATATCATCCGCATACAGGGATGTTTTTTCTTCCAACTCATTAATAGGACATCCTTTAATTTCATTATTTCGCCTAAGGAGCACTGCCAGGGGCTCTATGGCCAGTGTGAATAATAAGGGAGATAAGGGGCACCCCTGCCTAGTTCCCCTGAGCATGGGAAAAGCATCTGTGATGTTATTATTTACTCTGAGGCGTGCCATGGGCTGGGAGTAAAGCAGCTTAACCCATTTCAAAAAACTGGGACCGAATCCGAACCGTCGAAGAGTCTCAAATAAAAAGGGCCATTCAATAGAATCAAACGCTTTATGCGTATCCAATGACACCACCACTCTAGTGTCAGAATCCGCTCCCGGAGTCTGAATATTGGTAAATAGTCGCCGTAAGTTGATAGCCGTCGACCTACCTGGGATGAAACCCGTTTGGTCAGGGTTTATCAATTTTACAATAACCGTATTCAGCCTACGCGCCAGAACTTTGGCCAAAATTTTTGCGTCAACATTTATTAATGAGATAGGCCTGTACGATTCACAATATTTAGG